>JAOXJP010234925.1:0-10088 GCA_025762735.1 Platanus orientalis
ACTTAGGCATTACCAACACAGATAGAAAATGAATTGGGATGCTTGCCAACGAAACCTTTATCAAAGTAAGTTTGCCCCCTTTAGACAAATACTAAGCCTTCTAGCCGTTTAGGCGTTTCCTCATCCTCTCTACCAATGGAGCCCACACCTCCTTTTGCTTATATGTTGCCCCCAGGGGAGCCCCAAGTATGTAAATGGCAACTTCCCTTGCCTACAATTTAAATCAGCCGCCAACTGATTCAAATTCAGCATCTCTCCAACTGCTTTCAACACACTCTTACCCAGGTTAAGCCGAAGACCCAAAACCACCTCAAAGCATCTCAAAATGCATCTCAACATCCGAATCTGCCTCTGAGAGTTATCACAAAAGATGATGGTGTCGTCTGCAAACTGCAAATGGGAGACCTTAACCTCCTTGTTCCTAATCGAAAAACCTTCAAACATGTCCACCTCTTCTGCCCTTTGAAGTAATCCACCCAACACACCCACTACTGAGATGGATAAAAGTGGAGATAATGGATCCCCTTAACAAATACCCCTAGTGCAGCCAAAATGCTTAGACGAAACCCCATTAAGTAAGACCGAGAAAGAAGTCAGATTAACACATCTCCTAATCCACTCCCTCCATTTTAAACCGAAGCCACATCTCCTCTACACATACATGAGAAAATCCCAATTGACATGATTATAAGCCTTTTCCAGATCTAACTTGGGTACCACCCCCGACTTCCCCTCCCAAATCCTGGCATCAATGTATTCGTTTGCACAAAGCACCCCATCAAACATAGACCTCCCCTGCAGGAAAGCTCCTTGCTCCCTTGACACGATCCCAGGAATCACTTCCTTCAGACGATTTGCCAAGCATTTAGAGATGATCTTATAAGTGTTTTTCACCAGACTGATCAGTCTAAAATCAAACAACTGGTCCGCTCCCTCCCTCTTGAGAATGAGGGCAATGAATGAGGCGTTGCTACCCTTATCAAGAAAACATTTCTCATGCAAATCTTGGAACACCAACATTAAATCCTCCTTAATTACCTCCCAACAAACTTTATAGAAGGCTAATGTAAACCCGTCCAGCCCTAGCATCAATTCATGCACTTTTGGTAGAGTGAGGAAAAAAAGTTGAGTGAGGTGACACATTAGCTGATTACCACTGTTTCAGATATATATGAGAGTTGAATTCTGACTCTTGGTACACTAATCTTCAATTCCTTCCAGGAGAATAAATTATCTACTAGTCTTCTTTTGTTGGATGGGCTGATTGAAACTCTTAGTTATGTCATTACCAATTTATTTATTCTCATTGTATTTCTTTCAGGACTTGGCCTAAACAAAGAGTAATTATGGTACTAGGGTAAACATAAGAGTCCCCATCAAACAACCAATCATGATATCTCAAGTCTTTACAACAAGGAAGAAAGGACACCCATAAAACCAACAGGGAAAAACATCTCTTTTGATCAAATGAGTATCTCGTTGAACCCCTTGAAAACTCTGTGATTTCTTTCAATCCATAAGCCCCAACATATGGCAAAAGGGACTAGGTTCCACACCAACTCCCCAATTGCAGACAAGCCCCTCTTATCTCCACCACTCCACTCATTGATTACCTTCTTAATGGAATCCTGAAGCACCCACAGTTTTCTGAACCAGCTCAACAAAGACCACCAAACCTTAGATGCAACATCACAATGCAAAAGTACTATCGGCAAACAGGTCCATAATGATACCCTTGGAGGTCAGGGTAGCAGCAAGGAGTTACCTATAAAATTAAAGGCTCTAATGCTAATGCCTAATTACGAGGATGATTTCCTTCATAGCTCAGAGAAAAATTGTGGTAATAGTACTGATGGTTTGGAAAGCCGTGGAGCGTCCAAAATAGGGCTGTCAACTATCGGTCTAAGCATATATATATATATATATATGAAAAGATTTTAGTATAATAAATAAATAAGAAAAAACAATTATGGGCACGATATAAGAAGGATAATTTGGTAAATCATTATAGGAGAGAAACAATGATTGAATCAATTTTCTCCCACCTACTCTTGTCTTATCTATTGTTCAGAAGGTAACACAAATCCCTAAGACGCTCTCTGTGCAGGAGCCGATTCCAATGCACCATTATATGTGTTTTTTTTTTTTTTTTGATAGGTAAGTATGTGAAGAAGGGTTTTGAACCCAGTCTATGGTACAACACCCACATACTTTACCAACTTAACAAGCTGGCTTCTTCCACCATTATATATGTTATTTATCTCTCATGAGGAAATGATATTTAGGTAAAGAAACATCATTGTCTAGATGCTTCGAAGGAATCAAAAACCCTAATTTTGGTGTCGGTTAGTTGAAAAGAGAATACGACTGAGGCAGAGAAAGACTGGCCAAAGGTCTCAACTATAGAGCTAGATGATGAGACGGCCAAGAAAGAACCCATGCTTCTCACAAGCTTCACCACCAACTTCAACATTTCCATGACAGCAACAGGGTCTCGTGAGAAAAACCCACCCAAGTTGGGTAATGAGGATTTCCTTTGATGATATGGAAGAGGAAGCATGGGTTTTCTTTGCAACGTTGGAAAATAATCAAAAAAAAAATGTGCATGTGTTCACAAACCCTGATCTTCTTTCCCCCTTCTCTTTTTCTGGTTTTTTTGATCCCCTACATTATCTCACAGTTTCCCATCCTCTTCCTTTGCATCTAAACCACCTCCTACAAGCCCTATGCCATCTCCATTGTTTCCCATCACCAAAATCCATCTCCCCTTGTCCTTTTTTACATCATACAACTACTGCCCTACCAGAAAATTTCAAGAAAAAAAAAAAGAGAGAAAACCTTCTCCAAGCCTATTCCTTGGACTGCCGGCCATTCTACCCTACTCCTTTATTCATCTTCTTCCTTAAACCTCATCTTTGCTGCCCTGGGAGTTCCCTGTCAAACCTGTGTTGTCCTAAGCCTGTGAAAATCAAGAAACTACTTAAAAGCAAAACCTTTGGTCCTCATCTTTAAATCCCCCTCCCTTGTTTCCCCTATAGAGAAACCCTCCTATGTGAAGATCTATGTTGTTTCCCCTTGATTCCCCTTGAAGTCTGTTAAAGAACTAGTCAAGAAACCCAAAATCTGAGCAAGAAAATTGTACAGCAACTTCTCCTTGGAAGTTTTGACCTTTTAAAGAGGAATCATCTAATAGAAGGCTGAGATTAGCATTAGAGAAGGATCCATTGATACCTGGAATAAAAAAACCCATAATTCCTCTCATTTATTCATTTGGCCAGAGCAGAACCTGACCTGTTTTGCACCAGATCAGCATCCCCATCTTAAAAAGGGGTCTATATAAGAGGGGATTGATTCTTTATACATTGGGATTGGACTATTTGGAGCAATTTTACAGTTTTGGAGTTTCAAATCTTCAAGGCCACCACTGCTGACATTCGGCCAGATTGGTGTCTGCCCAGAATTTTTTTATACCTGCAAGTAATTTTGTTTGGTTAAGTGTTTGGGTTTTGAAGAAGAATATTTAGACCTGAGTTGACCTGACTTATCTTGAGTGTTTTGGAATTTGGACTGAAGATTGATACTCTATAAGATCCTATATCACTTCCCTGATATCAAGGGTTGCTTTGGAGGACCTACATTTGTTACTTCACTACAACATCTACACTAAGTGTCTCTACAGTTGTTGCAAGTGGCTGCTTACATCAAGGCTGCTCTAGGACTGCTTCACAGCATATGTTGCCTTGCTAGCATGTTTACATGTGTCTTCTCTCTTTGCCTTATTTAATATATTGTTGTTGCCTCTTGTATAACATGTTTGATAGCTTATCATATCACCCACAGCCCTTGTTCTAAAGTCCTTACTTGTAGCCAGTATTACCATTTAATGCATATAACTCTCCAACAGCAGCCCCACCTTTAGCCTAAGATTTGTCTTACTTCTTGCATAGTGTTCCTTACCTTCACATATAGCTTAACTTTGCTGTCCAGCCATCCATCTTGATTGCTTTAACTCTTTTGCACCATTTTTAGTAGTATTTATATCATTATCTGTCTACTAGTTGCTAAGTTAGTGGGAGTTCTTTAATTTCCTATATTCGGTCTTTATTTTTCATTATTTTATTTAGCCCTCATCTTGTTGGTACTAGTTAATTCATCATCTAGTATTTACTACTGATTCTTTCAAAGCACATGATGGAATAGGAATCTAGTTTATAGTGTTTGAGTTGTTTAAGATCGTTAACTTGTGGATCTCTTTAATTCATTGACATGCATAATACATCAGAAGCTCTATACATTCTTTGTATTTCATACAGGGATGCAGCTTGGGTGGAAAGGTCGTTCTTTGAAAAAGTGAAAATCGTTGTTTAGGAGTTTATGGGTGAAAAAGCCCTAAGCCTGGATGGTTTTCTAATCACCTTTTACAAAGGTTGTTGGGATGTGGTGAAAGGGGATTTAATGCGGGTTTTTAATGATTTTTTCAACAAGGAATTCTTGGATATATCTCTCATTCCTAAGAAGGAGAGGGTGGAGGAAATGGGTAATTTTTGTCCAGTGAGTTTACTAGGTAGTACTTCTAAAATTATCTCAAAGTGTCTCAAAGAAAAGATATCACAGCTAAAAAGACATCACTCTTAGCTTTCAACAAATACCCCCAAGTAGTACTATTGTAATCATCAACAAATGTCACAAAGTAACGGAAACCAAATAAATATACGGTAGGGGAAGGTCCCCACACATCTGAATGCACAATAACAAAAGGAAACAAACTTCTTTTATTATTGATAGGGTAAACAGCACGATAATGTTTTGCCAATTCACATGGTTGACAGTGCAACTTAGAACAAGAAGAAAAAGACTAAGGAAACGATTTTTTAAATAAAGTAAAAGACATGAGGCCTAATCTGTTATGCTACTGTAATAAATCTTCGCTCTTATTCAAACTCCTTGGTGCCATAGTAACTTGTTGGACTGGTGATGCAATTATTAATGATGTATCCAACAAGTATAATCCATTCTTCTCAAACCCCTGGCCAATCGTTCTCTTCATTTCTAAATCCTGAAACACACAATAAGATGAAAGAAATGTGACACTACAATTAAGAGACTTAATAATATGGTTTATATATAAGAGATTAAGTGAAAAATTAGGAACATGGAAGACTAAAGATAAATGCAATGATGGAATTGCAACGATATCACCTTTACCAACAATAGGGGAATAAGAACCGTCTGCAATACGGACATTATCCATTCCTGAACACACATGATAAGATGAAAACAAGGATGACATACCAGTGGAAGCTCCAGAATCAATAACCCAGGAGCTGGAAGTAGAGAGGGATGCATTAAGAGCAATAACAAAAATACCTGAATGTGCAAACGAAGAAGTGAAAGTTGTAGGAGGGTGATCAATCTGGGATACAAATCATTGAAAACCTCAACCTCCTCACAAGATAAGATCCCATCATATGCAAGGGGGTTAGCAGAAAAAGTAACTGGAGGCTCAGGAGATGATACTATAATGACAGAGTGTGCACTAGATCGACTGTTCCCAAAACGGCCACCCCCATGGCCTGTAGGGAATGTACAAGTCTAGGAATCTAGAGAACGTTCATGAAGATACCAGCAAGTGTCTTTGGTATGACGGTTGCGCCCACAGTGCTCACATTTCAACTTATCACAATCATCAGAGCTATTACCAAATCGACCACCACGGCCACAAGTACCACCCCCCTACCACCTCTCTGAGGAGGAGATCAAAGTTGAGTGTTGTACCTCAGTTGGTTGAACCAAAGTGTTGCGACATTTCTCTTCTCTATGTAGATATGCATATACCTCATTAAGAGATGGGAGAGGATCCTTACCAAGAATATTAACTCGTAGTTGATCATACTTGAGATTTAGACCAGCCAACAGTTCATAAATACAAAATTCTTTGACATGCTTTATACAAGTGATAATATCTTCTTTGCACTTGGGCCTAAATGTTAGAAAGTGATCCATCTCCAGTGAGAGATATTTTGATTCAACTCATATACCTTTGCGATGTTCCCAGCTTCGGAATATGTTTAGGCCATAGAGTCTCATATCTATTTAGCGGTTTTAAGAAAGAGGTAGTGACGACAAAACTCATGCTTCATAGAATGTAGAAGCTAAGATACGGTAGCATTGTCGGTCTTCCACTTGCAATATTTTGGGTTAGTCACACTTGGAATATCCATATTCTGTAAGACATATTCTTCCTTGTCCTTGCCACTAATATATAGAAGAGTAGATTAAGACCACGTAAGATAGTTTATACCATCAAACTTGACAGTGGTAATCATAGCATTTGGAACATCTGAAGGATTCTCATTCACACTTACATCAGCACTACCCAAGGGGTTTGAGGTTTCAATGACTTTAGACATAGTGATGGAGTATCACGTAAAGATCACAGCTAAAGCAACCCCTAAGCTCAACTTTACTCAATCTAACAAAGAAGTTCACCAGGTACTACACAGCTTCACAGCCACTGTACCAACACTCACAAAGCTTGCACAAACCTCACGACAGAACTGAAACCCCAATCACGAGTACCAAGCCTTAACTCGAGGCACAAAAGCTTTCACCTTGGTCAAATACCTCTTGCAAACATGTCATAATGCTTTCCATAACCCTAGATCACAGTACTAGAATTTTTCTTAAAAAATCAAACCTTTGAATATGGAATCCCTAAATCGGTAGCAACCTAGAATGAGAAAATCGCACACAGCACTTCCAAATCTCAACGAAAATAAAATCGGTTACCTAGTACAGAATCAACACACAAAAACGACTTATCCATTGGCAATAATCCATCTAAAAAACTTCAACTCGATCAGATCAACGAAATTTGGGGATTTTCAAATTCCTGAAAAAAACTACTCGAAAATTACATCTCCAGTGAACAAAAATAAATAAAAAATTATCAAAAATATCAGCACTACATCACGAACTGAACCCTAAGGTTCATGACTTTTGAGTTTTGACAATCATACGGACTGCTGACATCACTAGTATGGATGCTAACATTAGCCTAGGTTTTCGAACCCTATCAGACTCCCTTCAATTTTGATTGATATTCCGAGGCTCTAATACCAAGTTAGAGAGTATACCCGCATCAAAACAAGTTAAAAAGAGGAAGAAGGAGAAGAAGGAAGAAAGAGGAAAGAGAAAGAGAAGGGTTGAGAAAAATCGTGTCTCCCTTCCACACACTCCTAATTATATATATATATATTATGATGATCTACCATATGTAATATGCATACAATATGTAGACAATATGTATATGAACCCTCTGAGAATTATACCCTCCTATACATATGTCTACAGGTTCTTCCTTTTATGGTTTCCTAAGTTCAAGGTGCCTTCTTGAAAGGTAGATTTCTTATGGATGGGACTTTGTGTGTAAATAAATGTATTGATTCTAGAGCCCGCAATGGAATTCCAGGGTTATATGCAAGGTGGACATGGAAAAAGCTTATAATCATGTCAACGGGAGTTTTCTAATGGATGTGCTTCAAATAGGGCTTTGGGGTGAAGTAACATAGTTGGATTCAAAAATGTGTGGGCTTAGCGGCTTTTTCCTATTAATTATTGGGACTCCCGTAGATTACTTTGAATGCTCCCGAGGTCTTAGACAAGGGGATCTTATCTCCCCTTTGTTATTCATCATGGTGGTAGAGGTTTTAGGTAGTTTGCTTGATAAAGCAAGGGATGTGAGTATGTTGGAAGGTTTTCAGGTGGGGTCAAGTAATGTTTCCACTTCTCATCTTCAATTTACAGATGATACATTGATTTTATGCTCAGATTCCCAAAGGCAAATTGATGAAGGAGCATTCTATGCAAAGAAGAAGAAATTGGATGACCATGGATGTATCCAGTAATTTAGGTTTTTTTCTATTTTAAGATTTTTTTTTTAATATAATAAGACCAATAGTGTCATGGTTAGTTTAGTTTTGGGTTTTTAGTTATAATCCCGTTTTTCACTTTTAACCCAATTTTTCTTTAGCAAAAACTTGACTTTTTTGCTTGATTTTGGTGTCATTAGATAGGTTATTCAGTCACCTTTCTAATGAGACCAAGATTGCACAAATCCAAGGCAATTGAGAAAGTTATGACTAAATTACTATGAATGTGTCACTAAAAACGGGACTAGTGTTTTTTTAGAAATTTTTAGAAATTCTTAGAAAATTTTATGTTTTGGAAAGTCTAGAAATTAGGAAAACTTGTGATTCAAGTTATTAATGTTTTTAGAAAGTATTATATTTTTGAAAAATTTGGCTAATAAGTTTAGGATTTTTAGGAAGTTTTGTGGAAATTATTTTAGGAGATGGTTTGAGATCTTGTGGGCCTAATAACTTAGTCAACAAGCCAAATATTGTGCCAACCAAGATTCCTTATTTTTAAAAGTCTTTTATTATTTGGTAAGTTTATTTTATCAGAAGATCTTGAATCTAGGATTTTATTTTATTTTATTCTTCATTTAACGCCTATTTAAAGACCATTTTAGATCAATGAAAAACAATGAAGATTGAATAGAAATGGTGTTTTGAATTTGGGTGGCATCCCAATGTTCCTCTCTTAACCCCTCACATGAGGTGAACTTTTTTTTTTTTTCTTTTTCTCTCTTCTTTCTTTTCTTCTCTCTTTCTTTCATGTTTCTTCTTTTTCTAAAATCCCTGCAGAAAACAGCCCCTCTCCTTGGCTATTGTACTGCATCATGATCATTCTTCATTTCCAATGTATAGCATCTAAACTTTTCCTTTTTTCTTCAACATTTTTATTTTTATCTCTTTTTTTAAAAATAAATAATATATGCTTAGTTAACCATCATCATCATCATTGAAGCTTTTTTTTTTTTTTTGAGGTAAAATGATCAACTTTATTAAGAAAATAAAGAGGAACAACAAGGGAAACAAGCAAAAACCTCACCAAGAGGGTGAAGAGAAGCTAAAAAAGCAGCAAAGAAAGAGAGAAGCCCACCAAAAGAACCAAAACAACTACTCACACCACATGAACTCTCACTCCATTTCGTCAAACTCATTCCTAATAGAGATCAAATCCAACAAAGAATTATGAATGTAGAGAAGGATTTCCTCGTAGCTCCTTGACTTGCCTTCAAAGATTCTTGAATTCCTTTCCTTCCACAGCCCCCAACAAATATCCCCACCCCCCCTGCCCAAAATATGCCTAAATGATTGAAGGGAGGTCGTCCAAATCCCGGATCCACCAATCCGAAATTAGTTGACCACAAAATATTAAGATGGGAAAGGAAAAAATTCCACATCGCTTACCCCATAGCACAATGAACAAAAAGGTGATCCACAAACTCCTACTCCCTTAGGCACATAACGCTTTTGTTTGCCAAATTCCAACCCCTATTTTGACAGTTATCATTGAAGCTTCTTACCAACTATTAGGGATTGGCTGCAAGAATCTTGTTTTTACACTCAATTCTATCCTAGGTCAAATTTATGTTAATATGTGCAGCTTTAAGTCATTTATCATTACCTCATTAAGAATGACTGCAAGTTTCTTAATCATTCTATTTTAGCAATACTTTTACACATGATTTTCTCCTTCTCTCTTCTCTCTTCTCTCTTATCGCTTTCTTCTTTTCTTTCTTTCTTCTTGTTATCTTACCCTAGCAAGTTGGTATAAGAGCCAAAAGGAAGGATCTACAAACATCACAAGAGGAAACATACCCTAAAGAGCTGTTGATATCAGTAGCTATACGGAAAATGTCAGTAGGCTGTATCATCCTCCTACAAGTGAAGCTGAGAAAAGTGTATTTTCTGGTGGAGAATGAATTAGCATATTGTAATGATTTTTCCCAATTTTTTTAGACCATTACACGATATTTTCTGATATTTTTGATGAAAAATTATATTAAAAAAAAAAAAACAAATTTGACCATTATCTGAGTAGTACGATTTTTTTTTTTTTTGGGGGGGGGGGAGGGGTGGGGGGGTTGGCAAGATTGGTTGTTAAGATATTTACCAAAACTTGTTTCATGAATTTTGGAGGAATATTTAAGTTTCAATGTTTAATTTTTTAAAGTATAT
>JAOXJP010234926.1:0-10088 GCA_025762735.1 Platanus orientalis
ATATCTTTTATCTCTAATGGTTTTTTGGACTTCATCATTCCACCACCAAGTTTCTTTAGATGGTTGCACTTTCCCTCCAAATTCTCCAAGAACCTCTAGATTCTCTAAGAACCTCTTTTGCTACTCTTGTTTGAAGCTTTGGAGGGAAATTCTCATTGTAAAACCTTCACCTCTCTATAAAGGGTGGATTATATAGTTAAGTTGGATTACAAAGAGGGAACCCAATACAAGAAAGAAGTCATTCTACTTCAATGTAGTTTGTAGCTTTCATCGAATTTATCCAAGGCAAATTCTCAAAGTACTTTCCGGAGCCCAAATGCAGATTTGCATTGTCTATCAGAGCCACTGGATGAAACATGTCCATCCGAGTCACTAGGAGTGTACTTACAAGGTGGGTTAATTCCCATTGAGCTTGTAATTGAATTTGTAGGTTTATTAATTTTACCTGTAATAGTTTAGGATAACTATTAATAAAAATTAAATAGGCTCGGGGTAGGCCTAAAGTGTTGAACCACTATAAAAGATTGTGTTTCTTTTTGTGGTTGTTTTACTTATCTTTTATAGTCTCTTTTGTATATTCGCACATTTTTAGTAACTAATTATTGTGTTCAAAGGTGACTTTAATTAAAAGTGGAACCTTAAACTAAAATTTCGTTAGGGAATCTATTAGCTCTGCTCCAACCCTACAATAAATCACACTATTGTGTATGATGAAGCCCCGTGGTCTTTGGTAGGTTTATAGTGTAAAATTGAGCTAAAAGATTTAAGTAACTTAAAGTGAAATTAAAGTTTGATTAAAAAGTTTAACTCTATAAATTGGGAAGATCCTATTCACCCCCTCTAGGATCATTCGGATATCAGCCTCTTTGGCATTTAATTTACTTCTCTATTATATTGCTCAATATGTTCATGGATAATACTACTAGTTTTATTGGCTTGAAGGGTTACCATGAGTGTTTCTTAATGTTTTTTTGAAAACAAAGAAAAATAATGCCTATAGTTGAAAGACTGATGGGTTATTTCTTCATTGCCCCCAAACATGCCAATATTAGCATTGATGGTTACTTAAATGTAACTCGTTATTCAAACAACTATTCAAAGTTCCTAAAGCTCCTTGTAAGGCTTGTTGGAAAACTTATTGTTGGACTTAATTAATTGCTCTTTCTTGTTCAAACTGAATGGTTTCATTTTTTATAATTTTCTAATCGTTCAAAATTCTTATAAGTTGAATTAATTAAATTAAAATTTTCTCATTTTATCTCAGAGTATCTAGTAGTCTTCAATAGGAGCTAGAAAATCTATGAATCTACACTGAAGCTAACTTTTTAATATTTTTTAGCTTTAGGGTAGGATTTAATGGATTTTTATAGCCCAAAGCGCTTTAAGCATAATTTCTAACGTAATAAGCATGCCCCTGCTATGGTTTTGGATGCCCTATGGGTATATAAATTTAATTATAAATACAAAAAATGCTTCCGCTTAAGAAAATAAGCAAAATTGCTTAGAGGTCTTCTTAGTATATCCTTTTAGCACAATCACTCTTTAACACTTAAAATTTCCATCAAATATTTGATAATAAAGACTTTTCATACATAACTCAAAAATATGATCTATTTATCATCTAAATTTGACACCTCTCGTAAATAATATCTTTATGTGGAAAAACCATTTCAAATTTAAATAAAATAAAATAATATAAATAACACCCTTTTAAAAAAAGTTTCCTTTTTTTTTTTCCCATGATTGCAAGAGATCTGATCAACAGATAGATGATAAATTTATGCACTAAAGTATACATGTGAGAAACTTATGATTTATTCCTATTTTGGAAACTACCTAATCATCTTATGAACTTTTCCAAAACTTAATTGATTAGGATATTGTTTAAGGAGCATTACATTTTGATCATTCAAAGTTTTGCATCCATCCAACTGAATGATTTTAAGAATTCTTAAGTAAGTAGGGTCACTTTGTAAAGAACATAGTGAGTATATATGTGTTAGAATTTTTATAAACATCTACTAGTTTGTGATCCATCTCAATGTTCACCTAGTGCACACAAATATGTGGGGTATGAAGTAACACTTTCATGACTAAGGGTAAATCACATTGCAAACAGTAGTCATCTCTTCTACAATGACCTTTGCAAGTGAATTGTCCCCACTCACCTACAATTAAAGAGCATTCTAGATTTACACCAATAATTGGAGAACCAGTCCTCCCTTGTGGAACAATTAATATTTATCTACTAGTTCTTTTAAGGTGTTTCTTGAGATCACATCTATCTATGGAAATCCCCTTTTCCTATATGTATAAAACATCCATCCATCCATCCATTAAGCAACACAACCAAAACAAGCTTATAATAATAAATGCATATCATGTGTATGTAACATAAATATACAAATAAAGGATGTCCTGAAAAAGCTTACACATAAAATTTAATCATATTTATTTGTTTATTGAATTAATAATAATATTTTATTCCATAATCACATGTACTTATTTTTTAATTTGGATAATTGTTTGATCTCATGAGATGATATAGGTGGTCCTCATATAACATAATAGGATGTTAGCCACATTGGAATGTATAGAGAGATATGATAATTCAATTCTTGTAAACCTGAAAATTTAGAGATATGGGTGGTGCTAGACACATCACTTATAGGGTTGTTGTATGTAAGATGTCATATGATGTCAGTGAGACTTTAAGCTTTTATGTGGGTGCATATATGAATTTACTAAAGGAATTCATTATGAACAATCTTGATAAAAAGTCACTGTCAAGAAAAGTGTTTTTCATATTTATAGACTCGTCCTTAGATATGATAGGTTTATATTTCTATAAGTTGTCTTTTTTGTTATTTTGACCTAACAACTAGTGATGTCTAATTGGAGGTTATATCTTAGGTAGTTTTGATAGTCTACATGATGCTTGAGAGGATATAAATTCCCAATAAGGAATACACTACCCCTAAGTAAGAGACATTCAATTTAGGACATACTTGATTTGATTAGACATGAAAATTTGGTATTGGTGCTTTTTGATAAAGAGTTTGTCTAATGATTTCAAAATTAATTTATTATGTAAAGAAAAATGTTTTAGATGTCCAATCAATTCATTAAGTTCCTAAAGATTACATTCTAATGGCTGTGAAATATTTATTATTGAAGGTCCTCATTTCTATTTTTTTTTATCCTTAGGGGTTCAATTGTAATGTGTTATAAGGCATGATTGCAATTTGTGGTATGCTAGCTTGTAATTATTGAAGAATAGTTACTTGAATGCAATTTTGACTTATATTTGGGTTATGGGCCCCACAACCTAAGGATGAGAATCCTATCAGGATCTTACACCCTTTAGGGTTTTTTTTTTCGCTTCTCTAAAATATAAATACATCATTACCCGCGTTTTGGTTGACACCTTCATTCTTCCTGGATGTGGAGAAGCTTAGAGAAACCCTCAAGTAGGTGTGAATGTTGAAGAAACCGGGTCGGATTGTCATCTTGTGTCTGATTTAGTGTTGAGATATTTTCTTTTTTACTTCCTTGAGAAATCATAGAATTTCATATGGTGATCATGGATGGATTCATTTTTATAATCTAGATTTTAATAAAAAGTAATAAAAATCGAAGTTTTTCAAAAAATTGAAACGATAATTGGTATCAAGCCTCCAATATGCAATCTAAGGATTTATTTTTTGTTATGGTTATATTTAGTTTTCTTTGAATTTATGATAGACACTATTAAAACATAAAAATGTTAATAAAATAAAATTTTAATGGTGTCTTATCACAAAATTTAAAGACAAAAATCACTTTGAGAAAATCTAGGGAAAATTTTTTGAAAACTATAATTATGGGTTTTATACAAATCGGATTAATGTATGATTTGTTTTGCTTAAATTCTATGCATGATTAGAATATTTTACGTTCATAAATATTAATTTTAAATGGTTAAATGGTCATGGTACACTCATTCTCTTATTTCTCTCTCTTTCCTCTTTTTTTTATATCAAGGAATTTAGAGGGTGGATTGGTTTCCTGAGGTTTATTTTTTCATATGTAATGTTTTAGAGTATATTAGAATTAGTTTTAGTCTGTAAATTATTCAAAAATTTAGGAAAGAATCAAATAAAGGAAGAAGAGGATTTATAGAATCATCAATAGAATTAAAATTATGAACACACTTGGTAAAACATCACTGTCAAGATAAAGTGTCGTTTAGATTTATAGAATCATCAATGGACCTGAGGGCTTTGTATTTTTCTAAGTTGTTTTATTCGTTATTTTGAGTTACCACAAGTGATGCTTAATTAAAGGCAATATCATGGGTAGTTTGGATAGTCTACATAATACTTGAGAGGATGTTAATGCCCAACAAGGAATCCACTACCCTTAAGTAGAAAAATATTTAGTTTATGATAGATGTGATTTGATTGGACAAGAAAATCTAGTATTAGTGGTTTTGATAAAAAGTTTGTCAAATGATTTCAAAATTAATTTTATGTAAATAAATTAATTTGAAAAATATTTTATGAAAATAAATGATATAGAAGTCCAATAAATTCATAAGTTCCTTGATCATGTTCTAATGACTAGAGGGGTTATACAATAATTGTTTTATCATCCTAAAGGTCATTAAGAAATATTGTATAGTGAAATGATATATTTGTGAAATATCTATAAAAAAAAAGGTCCTCATTGTTATTTTTCTTATTTTTAAAAGGTTGGTTGTAATGTCATAGGGATTATTGCAATTAGTGGTGTGTCAGTTTGTAATTAATAAAAGATAACGTATTCTTAATGTAGTTTGACTTAATTAAGAATATTGGGTCCCACAACCTAAGGATAAGAATCCTATGAGGACCCCACATCACATAGCTTACTTTGGCTTCTCAAAAACTCTATAAATAAAGTTACCAATGTTTAGGATGGGTCCTATAACTTTCTGAATTGTGAGAACTGTAGAGAGTTCTAGAGTAGGTGTGAATACTTTGAAGATCAGGTTGAATTATGATCTTATGTCTGGTTTATCCATTTAGGTAATCTTATTTTACTTCCTTACTTTAAATTCTAGTATTTCATATGGTGATCATGGGTAAATGTTTGTTCATAATGTGAATTTTTATGAAAATTAATCAAAAAATTATAGTTTTTTAAAGAATTGAAACAACAATTGTCATAAGAGCCTCTCCCATATGCAATCTAGGACTTAGTGTTATGATTTTTGTGTTTGGTTTTCTTTTAATTTATGATAGTCACAATTAAAACATAGAAAAAAGTTCTAGAAATAAAGTTTTAATGGTGATTTATCACAAATTTTAAAGTGCGAAAATTGCTCATAGCAAATCTAGTGAAAGTTTTTTTTTAAAAGATAATTATGGGCTTGATTCAAATCGGATTTGACCGTGGTTTTTGTTTGAATTCTATTTATGTCTAAAAATTTTTTTTTTTTATCAAGAAATTCAATTTTTATTGGTTGAATGGTCATGGTATACTCCTCTTTTTTCTTTCTTCTTTCTCTTTTTATATCATATATACTCCCCTTAAGCAATCCGGGATTGCGGATTAGTTTCTTGAGATTTATTTTTTGATATGTAATGTTTTAGAATTAGTTTAGAATAGTTCTAAGTTTTGGAAATATGGAGAAATTGAAGAAATATCACAAAGAAATGAGAAGGAGATTTGAAGTTTTTTAATGCGATTCGGAAACAACCCAGAAATGGCTCGAGATAAGAAACCTACTTGTCTTCATCCTTAGTTGATTCCAATGCATTTCTATTAATGTTTTTGTAATTTTGTTTTACTTTTGTAGAGATTTTAAGTACTTCTATGAGGCTAGGTCATGCTCCCCTTAGCAACCTTACAAGGAGTTTAAGTAGGATAGGGAAGATTATCTTTTAATTTTGGATAAACTTAATTCTTACGTGGAAAAAAACTTCTAATCCAACTTGAAAAGCTTTGTAGGATGTTAGGATAGGTCTAAAAAGGCTCATAATTGTCTTAGATAAGAATTTAGAAAAATTAAGAAACCAATGGGATTGGATTCTAACTCTGAGTTGAACTAGGATACTTTTATGTTGCAACTACAATAGGTATTCAAAATTTTGCTTAAATTTAATTATTAATTTTATATTATTTAAGCTTCTAAATACCAATAAATATTAATTATAAAGATTTGGACAAAATTTAGTTGGACACATGTTGTTCGATTTAAAAGGGTGGGTCTTGAGGATTCCAAAGAGTTTAGGATTTTTTTGGAAACCTCAATCCTTCTCTAAATAGGACCCAAAAATTAACTCAAAAAGTGTCCTTTTAGATGAGGAAAAATGCGTTAAACACATGGAGGGTAGGACGTTGGGCGGCGCGTGTCATG
Source organism: Platanus orientalis (assembly GCA_025762735.1). NCBI lineage: Eukaryota > Viridiplantae > Streptophyta > Magnoliopsida > Proteales > Platanaceae > Platanus > Platanus orientalis. The sequence goes on from JAOXJP010234926.1 coordinate 6,383, forward strand.
CTCATCTTCCCGCCGCACGCGGACCCTCATGGTGTCCCATGTGCCTAAGTGACTTGTGCCCCTGCTAGCCTACCACACTATCACCCCATGTGCTGCTATGCACCCCATGCTGTAATGCACCCCTCATGCTCAAGATACCCTGTGCCTGTGCCTGTGCCATACAACCTGGCCGCATAGCCTGTAACCCTACCCATATAGAACCTGCTCGATGAAATGCTTAAATGAAAAAATAAAAACGGGGAGGGGTTTATTTGGATGGGCTTGAACTAGTTTGATTCGAGGTTAACCCAAGTTAACCAAGGTTGGTTTAGTTGACCCTGCTGTGACCCAAGTAACCAAGGTTAACCCTTTTCACCAAATTAACATGGTTTACCCAGATTTAAGCAGGAATTATTTTACGCATTCCACTGTTAGTAGATAGAGATTTCATCTAGGATAGGTTGGTTGATATCCTTAGGATAAAATGATATCTGTTTCAGTTGAGTTGTGCTTATTTGCTTTTCTAAATGAGTTTGGGTATGGCTAGTGGTACTGTAATCCCACATAATACCTCATCCCATAGTACATTCATTGCAGTCAAGATGGTGGGTTTATACATAACTGAATGGATCATGACAGCCAATATATTTTAGGCATAATTTCTTAGGAGGCCGAAAGAAGATCATAAATCATAAATCTGGAAAAGAGGTTAAACAAACTTTTACCAAAAGTCTTTATGGATAGAAAAGATCTACCTAATCAAAGCTGATAGGATTGATGCTTACAGAATAAGATTATGTTTGATAGGATTGTGTTTCTAATGATCACTTAGAATCTTAACTGATTCTCGATCCTATGACACATGAGGGAGTCGTATAATTGATAAAAATGTAATCGGAATCATCTGATTTTAAAATCCCAAAATTAGATGATTGATTTCATGTGATAATTATGTTTTATTTGATATGAGATATCAAAAGTAATGCTAACTATCCCATTTTGAGAGGTCCTTAAAATAATAATATAATTTGTCTAGCTTCGTAAACTAGAAGATATGACTTCAATTGTGTTGAAAATTGAAATGTTATCCAAACATTCTAAGGTAGTGATCCTTAATAGATGTACCCTTTAGCCAATTTGGTAAACACTAAATTCCTAAGTAAGGTCTGCTTAACAATCCTGGTCTAATCACTAAACATATTTTTTAAAGTGATGAGAATATTAGTAGCATTCTTAAATTTCCAGTGCATTTACCAGTGTAAATTATCTATTGACCCAGGATAATGCAATGAGCCATTTGGTCTATTCAATCCTATTCATTTTGAATGACTCTATGATCTTTTGTTGGGTTTCTATCAAGCACTTCAAGTTTTAGGTACTATAAGGACATAGGCCAAGTTCTAAGAATCAAGAACAAGGTCAATCTTACTCTTGTATTCTATTTAGTTTTGCCCTATTAATTTCTCTGGGAGTAGAAAGCTTAGTATGGGTAAAATTTTTGGCATATTGTTAAACATTCAAAAACATTAAATTATCACATGAAATTGCAAAAACTCATAAACATATAAAAAATATATATCCAACAACTATATGCACATATTTCATAAGATGGATGCTCGTAACTTTGAATTGTTTTTTTTTTTTTTTTTCATATTCAATGCCTTTCCCCACAATGTTTGAATGATTGTTTCCTTCTTAAAATGATTTGCTATAATCGTGGGTACCAAATTCTTTAATTACGTCAATTCTATTCCTCCTTGGTGGTAAAGACATTGATATAAATGAACTGGCCTAACTTGGCCCATTGCAAAGCCTCGAAGTCTTAATTTAATTTTGTAACTCTGGTCTCATTCTATGGATTAAGAGGATATGGTTAATGGCTTTGAACTTTTATATTTCTTAATTGATGTTTTTCTGATTTGTGCAATTTAATTTTGTGTAAGGTTATCCCCTACTTTACCAATAGTCAAAAGATTAAATTGAATTACAATTCCATCATGTGAATAAGCACACATATTATTGAATTTATTTTAAAATATCTATTCACAGAATATTAATTTCTAATGAATGACTTTAACATATTCTTTGAGCATTTACTTACTTTTGGATTTTCTGCATTAATCCCCCTGTAAAATGGTGGATAGGAACCATTTTTTTTTTTTGTTGATAATTAACGACTTTATTAAGGAAAAGAAAAGGCAAAAAGAAAGAGCGAAACAAGGGCACACGAGGCTACCCCAAAGAATCCGGAATTACATTAGATTTGACAATATTCGGCAACTCAACCCCATTTCGCAATTTTGTCTGCAAGCCCATTTTGGGATCTCAGAATATGGGCTAAAGCAATATTTAAAGAGGCCACTAAAACTCTAATTTCATGGATGTAATGCGCATATTTCCAAAGACAAGTAGAGAGCCCCAAACCCCATCCCACTGCCAGAGAAGAATCTAGATAAATCCATGGGGAAAGAAATGATACATAAAAACATTGGTTTGTTATACTTAATGGATTAACCTTTAATAATTTTCATTGGAATTAGCACATAAAACATACCATCAAATGGGCTAAAACATGATCAAATAAAATTGGTTATTCCCATATTCAATAAATAGGTCAAACATATCCTCTAGTTAGCTTGTTTGATTTCAATCAATATATCAATATGACATCAAATATACATATATCTAGATGAACTAGGTATGGTTATCATCATTGATTTTCTTGAGAATATAGATCAGCTAATAATTATGAAAAAAAATACTCGAGCAAAAAAGAAGAAAAAAAATTCACTGAAATTCCTTAATCGAAAGGAATTGGATAGTATAACTTCCAAAGAGCATAATTTTCTACACAAAAGCCTGATTAATGAGATCTTTGATGAGTTGGAAAGATGACTAAAAATATCTCTAATTTTTATTTAAGGAAAATTCTCAAATTCTTGTGTTTTTTAAGGAAAGAATCAACCCCAAAGTTTGAGGTAATGTTTAGGATAATTATTAAACAATTTTTTTTTTTATAAAAAATCACATAATCCCATATTGGTTCAACCCTAACTTTTTAATGTTGCGTAGGATCCTCTCCATATCATAAAAACATAAGAATCTCGAAAGAAAACATTCCAAAATCAGGACTTTCACTATTATGTAAAAAACAATCCATCCGAAAATAACATATATTATTTTACCAAAGAAATCATTTTGTATTTCAAGGAAAAATCATTATGGTTGCTTTGATACGAATTCAAGTAGATGAACATGACTTTTCATGATTGTACATGGTGATTTTCTTCAAAAATAATAAATAAATTATTTATTTTTAATTAATATAACTTAGATTTCTCAACACAAATAATGAGAAACAATCCTTGAATTTATTTGATCTTCTTTTAGACCCGGACACCTTGATCTCTTCAATAGATGCACGCTCCAAATAGCATTAGCTCACAATCTTTTGGAGTAAAAAATTCTATCAATATGCACTAAAGCTAATTTGTTAGTAGCTTTTGGTTTTAGGGTGGATCTAATGAATTTTTATACACATAGAGCATCTCAAGCAAATTTTTAACATGATTAGAATACTGATGCAATGCGACACATGGCAGCACAAGGTGGTTATTTTTCAAAGAAAAATCAAGGCAGAGAAGAAATTGTTAATATGATTTTTATTTTTATTTAGAAATATTTATTTTGTTAAGTTTTTGGGTTTTATTAGGAACCTTTTTATTTG
>JAOXJP010234927.1:0-10087 GCA_025762735.1 Platanus orientalis
TATGATAAAGGTCATCATATGCCTTGAATTTTGCATCACTTACAGCTTTCTTAGCTTCTTTTTTAGCATTTTTATATATTTCTAGGTCTTCTATATTTTTAGTCTTTTGCCAATTCTTATAACAATATCTTTTATCTCTAATGATTTTTGGGACTTCATCATTCCACCACCAAGTTTCTTTAGATGGTTGCACTTTCCCTATAGATTCTCCAAGAACCTCTTTTGTTACTCTTTTAATGCAACTAGCCATTTCATTTCACATGACATTTATATCTTCTTCTAAATTTCATTTCCTCTCGTTTTTCAATTTGTCTCTAAATTTTGCTAATTTTTCATTTTTTACGTTCCACCATCTAATTCTTATGTAATTAATTTCTCATTTCTTTCTTTTTCATCTTTTAATTCGAACATCTAACACCACTAGCCTATGTTGTGTGGTTAAACTCTCCCTTGGAATAACCTAACAATCCTTACATATTAATTTTTCTAGCCTCTTAGTAAGAAAAAAGTTTATCTAGCTTCTATTTGACCCACTTTTGAAAGTCACCAAATGTTCATCTCTCTTTATGAAGTATGTGTTTTCTGTAGCAAGATCATATGTCAATGCATAGGTATTAGTAAAACCATCATCATTCATGTCTTTATATGACACAAACTAATTATTGTAAGAAGGTAAGAATCATATAAACTAACATTTGGTCAAACACTTTGACTTATTAGGATCTTCATCATTCTATGAATATATCATCTGTGAAGATGTGGTCATCTAATTGGAGTATTTTTATTGTGTTCACATGCTTACCAAGCTTATTATAACTTTTTGCCTTGTGGCTTAATTTAATTCATTATATTTTTGTTGTACTTGAGTTCCTTTATATGACCCTAAAAATTTAGTGATATAAACTAATCTAATCTTTTAATTTTAAACATAATTAAAATCTGAATTTCTAGTTTACAAAGTTGGACATATTATATTATTATAATAATAATCTTTCGAATAAAGATAATTATCATTACTTTTAATATCTCATATCAAACAAGTATCATCATCATATAAAGTCAACCATCTAATTTTTGGTTTTTTAAATCAAATGGTGTTGATCATTTTTTTTTTTATCAATTCCATGACTCTCACATGTGTCATAGGATCAGAATTCATTTAATATCCTAAGTGATCATTAGAAATCTAATCCTTTTGAACATAATATTATCTTGTGAGCATCAATCATATCGTTTTGATTAGGCATATAAATACTATCTACCAACTTCTGATAAAAACTTATTTAATCTCTTTTTTAGATTTGTGATTTATGATCTTTTTCTAGTCTTTGAAAGAATCATGCCTAAAACCTGTGGGCTGTCATGATCTATTTAGTTAAGTATAAATCCACAATCTCGATCTCAGTATATGTACTGTGGGATAATATATCATGTGGGCTTACACTCTCACTGGTCATACCTAGACTTATCCTAAAAAATGAATAAGAGCAAATCAACTAAAAACATATATTCTTGTTTTTATACTTAATATTCAAAATGAAGTATTTTAGGTCAAACATCTTATGTCATTATTAATTCATATTATTTATGCATTAATGATATCTTATGTTATAACTTAGTATTTATAATATCTTATATCATTACTAAGTTTTTTTCATTCACTTTTGATATCTCATGTCATAACTTTGTAGATTGTACATCTCATATCATAACTATGTTAGAATGTTTCTATCTACATCCCATGAAATATCAAATCATCATTTTTATTTACATTTCATGCTATTACTATGTTGATTATACACGTCTAACATCTCATGTCATAAACATTTCAACTATGCATTTCATAAATATATTATATTTTCACAATCATTAACCTTCTCAATATTACACTGGCACATATTAATCATCATATGATTATATTTGCATATACTCACAAAAAAAAAAAATAATAAAGTAGCATCACCGGTGGAAGAGGGCAATGTGGAGAGAGATAGAGAAGTATTAACAAAAAAATATATAGAGAGAGAAAGTTGGAATGAGAAATGTAGAGGATGAGAAAATTTAAGAAATGGTGAGAGAAGAATATGGGGAGACACATGTAATTTGATTGATTATAAGATAAGAAACCAACTAAAGAAGGAAACCTAAGTGTAGGAATATGGATGATAAAATTTAGGAGAAAGATGGAGAAGAACTAAGAGAAAAAGAAAGATAGATACTTATTAATTTTATAAAAATAGAAGAAATTTGCTGGAGTTGTCCACATAGGCAACCCATTACTTTAGTGTATATAGATGTGATGCTATATTTATGAGTATGAGTGCAAGTCGGACTGGAAGGGGCTGAGTTGAGGTCAGCCTAAGCTGAGCCTAAAACACAATAGCTTAGTCCATACTTGGCCCAAGCCCAAATATAGCTCATGTCCTTCAGCCCAAACTTGCCTCATTATAAAAAAGTGGATTTCGGACTGAGTGCAGGCTAACCCAAACTTACCAGTCCATGGGTTGTTAACTTTTGAAATAATATATTTATATGTAGTATGTCCTATAACTATAATTACTTTAAAATATATATATTTATCATATATTAAATAATATATTTTAGTTTATGCTGGGTCAAGTCCTTTTGGGCTGACTTAGGCCTAATTAAACTGGCCCAAATCTTACTTCTGGATTGAAACTTAGGCCCAAACTGGGGCCAGTTCGCACAAATATCTTGTCAAACAAATCAAGTTTCATGCCAGCCGAGCCCAAGTTGCAGCCCTTCTTATTATGAGTACTAAGAGGCTATCATCCAAGTTTAGGATGGACACCATAGTGAAGCTTGGATATACTTGAATGTTTTGCTAACTATGTTTAGGACAACTAGCTAGCTATGGGTTGTACACACCTCATGTTTGCGTAACCAACAAAATGGCCCATGATTGTGACTAGTCTCTGCCAATAATGTTTTGCCTACTTGTCTCTTTGTTAATTTTGCAGGTATATTCTCCTAATTATATAACCAATGTTTCAAGTGAGCTGTATGAAGAAGCTATGAGGGGATTTTGTAAGTCTGTTGTTATCTAAATGACCCAAAGCAAAGACCGGATCCTCTCCTGCCACTTATAGAAGACAGCCAAAATAGAAGATAGCAGTCAACAAAAACAATAAATAAATAAAGGTTGTTGAGTGAATGATCTAATCAAGCTGACTTTTCTAGAGTCTTTCACATGTAAGTAGAGCGACGGTATTGTGGTGTCAGCCTGTGTTAGATCACCAGCCAGAGGAGTTTAGCCTTTGGTATGTATTTTATTAACATTGACTGTAAGGTTGCCCTCGAGTTACATGGGCAGGCGGGCAAGCACTACCATGGTCACCATAGCACTTTCCTTTTCATCTATTCATGTTAGAACTGTTATAGCGTATAATATTATTTTAAAAGTTCTTAGGAAATAGAAAGCACACATTGTTATAACTATTGTAACAGTTCATAATGATAATGGTCAATAACCTTAGGAAAAGATCAGCTCAAGCAAACTTTTCTTAAGCATGCATCTTGCTCATACTGAGACAGTGAAAAAAGGCAGGCAAAAACCCAAGTTGTATCTTAGGTTTGCTTTCATTTTTTTTTTTTTTTTTTTGTTGTTGATCTACGTGGTAGCTCAAGCAAGATTACTTGCACATGCTTGCGGAAACCTTGCTTGAGCTGATCTTTGACGCATTTCAATTTACCAGTGCCTCTCCACCAGTTAAGGACGTGGGGTATCATCTATCTAGGAGAGGGAGGTGTAGGTTCAAGAGTTAATGGCAACATTTCGTATGTGATTGCATTGACGTCTGCCTCTCCCATAGTGCAGGGCCACCTATATTGCAGCAGCAGGCCCGAGTAGCCCTACCAAAAAGCAAAAACATGCTACAAATTGTTGAATTGCACCTTCCAGAAAAGCACAAAGTGAAAATTAGTTTACAAGTTACTGATTAAATGGTGGGTCGCAAGCTACTCATTCGTTAAATGGCTCGTTGTACTTTCATGTAGATAAGAAGCTTTTATTGTTACTTCAAAATTCAAATTTTCATAACTAGTGAGTCAGTTTCCTTTAACTCGTTTGGATAGGAAAACCAAACAAAGCAAAATAATAACATTTTAATTGAGATGAAAACAAACGCTCCACAACTCTTCCTTCAAATGAGTGGTCTTCCTTCAAATGAGTGGAGAAGACACCACATGCTGGCAAAATAGAGAACTTTATTTAGTACTACTTTAACCCCATCCCCATTTTTCTTACCTTTGTTTGATTGTCCTATTTGAAAAAAACCTACCCTTTGATCTCAAAGATCTAGAGTTTAAATGATGGTGCTTGTCTTGCAACAATTAAATTGAATTTTATGGGTCTCACAAGGAAACTTCGAAATACCCACCTGCTTGTAACCCCACAACTTTTTAATTTTTCCTCTTGTTACACTATCTATTGAAGTTTTAAGTTCCTAATTTTAAAAGTATGGCCCAGAAAAATCTGTTTTCTTTTGCCGTGTGGTGGAGGTTATCTTGCTGAAATTTGCCACATGGATGGAGGGTTGTGAGGCGAACAAAAGGAGGGATTTTGAGCTGTCATGTGTGAGATTGACAGGTGAAGTGTATATATATATAACCAGCTGGGCATCCCACCGCACTTGAAGCCCCAGCCACAGGGTAAACTAATCAAGAATAAATATAGGATAAAATAGTTATTCAAGAAAACATAGTTAGTTACTAGTAGTTGGAGTCTTGCATTGTGGTAGAAGAGTTCACATCATCTGTTGGATGCAAATCAACTACTTGGAGGAAAGATGACAGAAAATCAAGAAATAAGTGTATTTTTTATGCCAACAAACATAGAAAAATAAAACTAACTTGTTGTGTAACTAATGGAGACTTGAAATTTCATTCCAATAACTTGAAAATGTCAAGATACAAGGTAGTATTTATAAGCTACATTACAAAATGAATTTGGACTCATATTATTTTTTACTTTTTAAGTATCAAATCACTAACCTATTAAATGAAAATACACACACACACACACACACACACACACATATATATATATAAAGAGATACTTCATATTCTCAATACAAATAATAAAGAAAAAAGATTAAATGCAATAAGAACCAAGATGAATGTAGAAGTCCAAAATGAATGTGGTACTCCAAAAGACTTCAAAACCAATGAAAGACTTGTAAACCAAGGAAGCCTTTTAATCTTTTAAGGAGAAAGTTAATGGGGTCTAGCTTAAATTCCAACACCTCCTCCCCTTAGGCTAGACCTTCTCCATGCCAAGTTTCTCCTTAATTTTATAGAAAGTTTGTCTTTAATGCCTTTGTAAAAATATCTACAACTTGTTCTATCAATCGCTCCATGCGTGCACGATGCTGAATTTTGATTACTTTAAACTTTTTTTTATTTTAACTATTTGTCTCAAAAAACTGTTCCATATCTCCTTGCTTTGAATTTGAACCTTTGATGTCAATATTCAGTAGAACATATATAAAATTTTTGGTAACCCAATCATCATGACATTATTTAACATCACTTTGATCTTTCCATGGATCATAATCCATTCCAAAATTCATTCTTGTAACTATTAATTCTTGATGAACAATCATATCACCGTCTCCGCAATCTTATACTTTCCAATTCTGATTTACACTATTTTGTACCAACACCATTGGCACATCAATGACAATTATATCTTAGATTTTCAATTCTAGCTCAAGCAAAGTAATGTTCAAGTTTGAAGTTTTGTCACCATACATATTAGGCAAACAATGTATCTCTATACCAATTACTTTGTTTTCTTCAATCTCATCAACAATTGAATTTTTAGGACCTTCATCTCTTTCACAACAATCTCTAGTGTTTAATGAGGCTTTTTCTTCCATGTCAAACTTATGAAAATTCACACATATGTGATCAATTTCAAAATAATCATGACTTTCATTCACCACATCATTTGAATTAGTAGAATCCAAAATACTTAAATCTAATATAGGTGAAAAAAAGAAACTTCAACCAAATTGAGATTTGGTTCCTCCACTGAAATTTAACATTCTTTGGCTTCTTCTATGCTTGTCTCGACATCTACATTATCATTTTCATCTTCATGGCGATCAAAATATTCTTCCAAAAAATTATCATCATCAAAATCATATATACTCAATATTCAATTGGTTTCAACAATGGATCTTTGTATTCCGAAGAAACAACTTTAAGTTTCTCCCACACTTGAGTTGGAGAACTTAGATCTTTGATACAATTTCAAACCTCTGTACAAATTGAATTTTGCAAAAGTTTAAGTATTTTCTTTGATTTCATCTTTCAAATTTTTTTTAAGCCACTTTTAGACATTCCACCATCAACCACATCCCATAGGTTGTATACAAGAAGATATATGCGAATGTTATGTCTTTATGAATTGTAGTTAGAGAACATCAACTTTTTCATCACAATGTTATCCATCATAAACATTGATTTAAAAATAAATAAACTGTCTTCCTTTTGTAACTCACCTGCTTGGTGCTTGACAAAACATGTCCCCACTTTTTTCCTCATTTCAAGCTCTTTAATTTGGATTAATTTTTTTTTGAACCTTCTAAAGGAATAATGGGCTTTGTCGCGCCTTCCTTTAAGATCTTTCAACTTGGCTTTCTCCCACGTAACCAACTTCAAAATCGTTGAATCCTCTTGTTCGACTCTATTCTTAACACACCATCAAACTTTGGATTGAATGGCTTTGATACCACTTTATTGGATTGAAACCAAACTATTTAGAGGAAAGAGGGCAAAAAATCAAGAGATAAGTGTGTTCTTGATGCCAACAAACATAGAAAAATAAATCTAACTTGTTATGTAGCTAATGGAGACTTGAAATTCATGCAAATAACTTGAAAATGCCAAGATACAAAGTAGTATTATAGGCTACATCACAAAAACGAATTTGGACTCATTAACTCTTTTAGACTTTCTAAGTATCAAACCACTAACCTATTAAATGAAAATACATGTATATAGAGAGACACTTCATATTCTCAATATAAATAATAAAGAGAAAAGATTAAATGCAACAAGAACCAAGATTAATGTAGAACTTCAAGGTGAATGTAGAAGTCTAAGATGAATGCAATCCAAGAGACTTCAAAACTCCAAAACCCAATGAAAGACTTGTGAACCAAGGAAAACGTTTAGTCTTCCAAGTAGAAAGTTAATGGGCCTAGCTTAATTAACATTCCAACAGCCCCCCTTAAGCTAGACCTTTACTATGCTGAGTTTCTCCTTCATTTTGTAGAAAGTTTCAGTCTTTAACGCTATGTAAAAACATCCGTAACTTGTTCTTGAGTTTTGGAAAACTTAACATCAATATTGCATTCTTTGATCAAGTCTTGTATGAAGTGATACTTGATCCGGATGTGTTTGCTTTTGCTATGAAAAACTGGATTTTTGGTGAGAGTAATGGCTGAACTCATCTTACCCAAAGATCTTGACAAGATGCAAATGCCAATGAAATATATTATGCTTCAACTGTTGAGAGAGCTACCACCAATTGCTTCTTTGATGCCCATGAAATTGTGCCAGAACCAATGTTGAAGATACAGCTAGAAGTGTTTTTGCTATCACCAATACTTCCACCCCAATCGCTGTCATCGATTGTTCCACTTACGTATCTTAAGATTCTTTTACCTGCCTCCCAATGATTTTTCTTAGGAGATTCCATGAATCTACTAAGCATGCTTATCGCAAACATGATATCTGGTCTTGTAGCTGTTAAATACATGAGGCTACCAACAAGACTCCTATAAAGAGTTCCATCAACCCTTCTTTGAGCATTGCTATTGCTTAGCTTCAAACTAACTTCCATTGGAGTGCTTATAGGTTTAGCACATTCCATTATAAACATTTTTAACAAATTTTTTGCATAGTCTTTTGAGTGATAAAGATTTCATCTTCATTTTGCTTGACTTCAATGCCAAGAAAGAAATGAAGAAGACCCATGTTAGTCATTTCAAATTCATGTATCATAGATTTCTTGAATATTTTACATAAATTCAAACTATTCTCAATGTAAATTAAATTATCAACATATAAGCAAACAACCAAAAACTCACATTGAGTGCCTCATTTAATGTAAAGAGTGTGCTCAAACAGACACTTTTTGAAGCCATTATTCAAGAAATACCCATCAATGCGATTATACTAAGCCCTTGGTACTTGTTTGAGGCCGTATAATGCTTTCTTTAAATGGCACACCTTATGCTCTTCATCTTTTTTTCACATAACTGGGAGGTCGATCAATATAAACTTTTTCTTCAAGATGCCCATTCAAGAATGCCGATTTGACATCCATTTGATAAACCATCCAATTTCTTTAAGCCACCAAATTTAAAACCATCCGGATTATTTCAAGACGAGCAATGGGAACAAATACTTCTTGGTAGTCTATGCCATACCTTTGCTTGTAGCCTTTCATCACTAGGCGCGCTTCGTACTTGTCAACCTCTTCTTTTGAATTAAGCTTTGTCTTATACAACCATTTTACTTCAATTGTTTATTTCCCATTTGGAAGCTCCACAAGCTCCGAAGTCTTGTTTCTTTCAATTGAATCAATTTCTTGTTTCCGCTTCACTTCTTGAGATACCTCTTCAAAGCTAATTGTATCGGCATTGGCAAACATGGCAAAGTTAATCAAATCTTCATCCAAGACCCTTCTTGAAGCTTCATAGATTTCTCTTATGCCTTTTGTCTTCTTAGGAGGGAAACCGGAATTCCTTGAAGTTAATGAAGATGAAGATGGAGAAGAAAATGGGGAAGAAGGTAGAGTACTATCCTCTTTAGTTTCTTCAATTTCATCATTTTGAGCACCATTGTTTTCTTCCATATCTATACAAAGTCTTTTTTCATGTACATCACAATCCCAAGAATCTTCTTCATTGAATTTTACATCCCTACTAATGATTTTTATTTATTTTTTGGTAATGGGATTATACAATTTGTATACTTTTGAACCTTCACTATACCCAACAAAGATGCATTTTTCAGATTTGTCATCCAACTTATTTATTCTTTCATCCGGTACATGAGAATATGCAATACTTCTAAAAATTCTTAAGTGTCCAACACATGGTTTATGACTATTCCAAGTTTCTTGAGGAGTCATGTCTTGAACACTTTTAGAAGCATTACGATTCAAAAGATAGATGGCACATGCTACGGCTTTTGCCCAAAATACATTAAGCATTCCCTTGACTTTCAACATGCTTCTAGCAAATTCCATGATTGTTCTATTCTTCCTTTTGACCACCCTATTTTGTTGAGGAGTGTACCAAGTAATGAATTGATGCCTGATGTCATTTTCTTTTAAGAAATTTTTAAACTCATGAGAGATATATTCACCACCTCGATCGGAACGTAAAGTTTTCACCATGAAACCACTTTGCTTCTTAACCAAGGCCTTGAAAGCTTTGAAACATTCAAAGACTTTGATTTTTCTTTAAGAAATTAAATCTATGTCTTTATACTGTAGTCATCAATGAAGGTAAGAAAATAACGATTACCTCCAATTGAAGTCGTATGCATAGGCCCATATAGATTTGAATGTATGAGCTCAAGTGGTTGTGATGCTCTTCAAGCTTTTCCAACGGGAAATGAATCTCCAATGATTGTAACAGAGATGGCACAACCATGAATTATCTTTGATAGTATTGTTGAAGTAATGATGAACTTGAGATGAAAACTTTAAAGGAAACATTTTGTTTGGAGTCATTCTCATCTTGGCTATGAGAGCATTGTTCTTGTCTTTGATCTCACATGTACCTTCCTTGAAATAGACAGTGTCATTTCAAAAAGGGTTGTCAAATACTTAAGAGATTGTGCTTGAGGCCGGGAACATAATAGACATTAGAGATGCGCCAAGAATATCATTAATTCTTTTCACCGAAAGCCTCTTGTCATCACCTGTTCTAACTTCACTTTGGATTGACTCATCTAAGTCCAAGAACATGCCTTTGTTTCCCATCATGTGGTTACTACTACCACTATCAAGATACCAAGTCTCATCAAGAGAAACTTCTTGCAC
>JAOXJP010234928.1:0-10087 GCA_025762735.1 Platanus orientalis
CCTTCTTCTTTTGAATGTTTCTATTTTCAGGACTTTGAAAATAGATTCTCTTGTTAACATTTTCCCATTAAGGTTTTTCTTGAAGTTTGGTGTTTTTATGATTTAATGTCATTCATCCTCTTTCTACAAACATATTCCATGTGCCCTTCTAGACCACAATAGTAGTATGAAAAGCTTGGTCTTCTAGGGACATATCGTTGTGATTGTTTCCTCATAGATGTTTGAGCATAAGACGATGATTAAGTTCTTCTATAATCACTGAATTGGAAATGTTTCTTCCTAGAAGATAAAGTATGAGAGGATCAAGGGATTCTTCTAGCATTCCATTTTGGATTTCTAGAAATAGAGGTATTTTTATGAAATCCTCTAGAGGAAGAAACCTTATTTAGCTTCAAAGCTATTTCATGCCATTTTGGCATAGGAATATGGTTGAGGTTTTAATTTTACAAGCACCTCACCTTGCCCTCGAATTTGCTTTCCTTCCTCTCATCCCTTTAGGACCTTTGTGATGGTCCTTTAGAAAACACTTTCTCCTTGCCCATGTTGAAGGCTTGTGCATTAGCCTTTCCCATAACCTTCGTAAAGACATCCTTAGTCTTTTGTGATGAGAATGTACAATTGACATTGAAATTGATTTCTAGTCTTCTCATATCCCCATGGTTTCTTCCCATAGAGATTATCTTCTCAAATTTGTCATTTCCTTGCACTAGCATAAAAACTGACTTCCTCTTATCATCCTCAAGCTTATTGATTTTCTTGAGGTATTCTAAGGACTACCTCCAACTCCATCTCTTATGAGGTTTTCCTTCCTCATATCCCTTTCTTCCTTAATTTATTGTTATGATTTAACAATAGGAAAAATATAGGTGGACCAAGAGATCTTGATAAACATATAGGTCCGAGATAGGAATTGTTTATAACAGACATATCAGTCTTGTATTATGGATCAAAATCAATGACTATTGCATAGATATATCTATTAGAGAAACTGTCATGCATCATAGAGACATAAGTGACATATAAGGATGTGCCTATCAATACCAATGTGTCACTAGTGATCTAATGATGTTCATAAGTAAACATAAGATCACTAAGAGCAGTCTATAGACATGCATCTATATGGCATACATGCTCTAGGTGTGCTAGGGTGACTTACACACGTATATGTAAATATGCCACTTAAGAGTAACGTCATCATGATCCGTATGATAATTAATTAGGCATAATAGATCATGAATAGTCACATGCACACATCTTAGGCTAATTTTTCATATGCTTTTAAGATTTTGAATTGCATTTGCTCAAGCAATGGAATCCAAGAATGTGAATTAAGATTTACCTAGTGTAGTTCCACATATGCTTGGGACAACTGACACTTTTAGTTTCCTCTGGTCAATTGATTTTGATAGATGATCAACATCTTTTATGCTTCCCTATCAAGGTGATCAATCAAGGTTGATGCCACTCACCTAGACATATTCCTTGAATGCTAATTTGGCTTTGGTCCTTGAGCTAAGATCATCTAAATAGCCTTTTATGATCTGTTTAAGATCATCCCTTTAGGATTCTTTCAATCCTACTTGTAGGGCTTAAATCAAATCTAGATCATCTAAAGGCCCTCTTTGTCATGACCTTAATAGGGTCATCTTCATTGTCAAGATATCATCTTGACATGTTCTCACTCCTAAATAGGATGAGAGTTCATCTTTCTTTACCCAAATTTTTTTATCCTTCTTTCTAGAGTCTTTATCTCTCTTCGATGAATCATTTTCTTTTTCTTTTGAAAATGATGTTTGGGTTCTAAAAATGGATTTTTCCTTTTTAGATTCCTCCTATTTTGAGTCTTTTGAGGATGTGTTTGTTTTATTCTTTTAGACTCTTGAGGACTTTAGACATGCAAGTCCCTTTTTCTCTTGATGCACCCAAACTTTATATGACCCTTCAATCCATAATAATGACATGTGATTGGAGTTCTTCTAGAAGTAGAGACATTGCTTCTAGAGGTTGAGTCATAGCCTAATGATAGACCAAGTTCTTCCTTTTTCTTTTTAGTAATAGTTTTGTGTTTGTAGAAAGACATTGGCATTGCTTTTGTCAAAAGCATTCTTTGGGTCTTCCGTGTATGTAGGAGGTTGAGTATTTTTAGGGCTAATTCCCAACCTTCTCCATTCTTTTCTTTTTTTCCCTGGTGTTTTCATTTTCCTTTCATTTCCTTGGGCAATGAGATTAAGAGATTTCTTCTCATGCTCTTTTAGCTCATTTACTTGAACAAGTAGATCAATTGATCTCTTTGATAATTTGGAGCATGTAAGGTCAAGACTCTTATTCTTCTCTTCTAGAGAATTTTACTTTTTGTTCAAGTTCTAAAGTCTTGTTAGACAATGAGTGATTATTCTTGACTAGTTTCCTCTTTTCTATATTCCTATTTATTTTCTCTAATCCAAAAAAAGTTTTTGCATCTCTTAATCTCTTTTCTAGGAGTTTTATATTTTCTTTTAGACTTTGATTTTCTTCTCGTAAAGAGATATGTAGAGATCCCAATTCTAACTCTCTTAATCTTTTCTTTAATTCTTCATTTTCATTTAATAGATTAACATTTAGATTGAGTAGCTGATCAACTAGACATTTTGATTGATTTCCATCAATGTTCTGAACTTTTAATTCCAAAATGTCTACCTTTTCTTT
This sequence comes from Platanus orientalis, assembly GCA_025762735.1. NCBI lineage: Eukaryota > Viridiplantae > Streptophyta > Magnoliopsida > Proteales > Platanaceae > Platanus > Platanus orientalis. Next base: position 2,686 of record JAOXJP010234928.1, read on the forward strand.
TAGATCATTTTCTACCTTTTTTAATTTTTTATTTTCTTGAGTTAAGCCTGTGGTTTTCTTCTTAAATGCCTTGATAGTCTTAGCAAATTCTATATATTCTATATAGAATTGGTTGAAGGCTTCTTGGATGTTTTCTTCCTCCTCACCTTCTTCTCTATCACTTCCAGACTCATGGAGTGAATCCTCAGACATACTTTAGACCCCGATGAGCTATTTTGCTCGCTAAGTGAGCTTTCATCTTCTGATGAACTTGATACACTCCCATGGGTCTTCTCAAGAAACTCTCATGCTTCTTTAGCAGTCCCTAATTTGCCTATCCTACATAGGTCGTCAGGGGTTAAAGCATGATATAGAGCATTTAGAGCTTTGTGTTTTGCTTCATAAGCTTCCACTTCAGACTCTATCCACTCACTTGGGTGAGTGAAGGGTTTAGCATACCCTTCCACTACTAAGCCCCAGACTTGATGACCTAGTCATTTTAGGAAGATGGTTATTCAAACTTTCCAATAAATATATTCCATCCCATTGAAGTAGGGAGGAATAGAGATTGACCAACCTTCCTTCCTAGACATTCATAGAGTTCCTTTAGGATAGTTCTAAAATTTCTTTAATAGGACCTCCTCTAAGAATTTTGATCTTTCCACTCCGATGGTTAGACTGTCTATGAGCAACCTTGCTATGATACCAATTGAAAGTCAAGTTTTATCCTAGAGGGGGTGAATAGGATTTATAAAAAAAAATATAATTAATCCCCCACTTAAAATTCCAATTTAGATATGATTGTAGTTATTGGAATTTAATGCACTTAGAAATATGTTTCAAATATTATAACCACAAGTGCAATGTAATGGCAATTTGTAATTTTGATCTTTTAATCACTTTAAGTTCTTACTTAATTTCAAATGCAAAAGATCATATATGAAATGATAAACATTCCATGTAAAGATAGAGAGAAGAGGCAATATACACACAAGCAACCACACAACACAATTTTTATAGTGGTTCGGCACTAGGGCCTACATCCACTTTCAAAGCTCACTACCGAGCTACCAAATTTTATAAAGATTGAATTACATTATAATCAAGGCTAAAATTCTAAAACCTACTACTTGCCAAGGCAAACTCTACTCCCAGTGTCTACGGCGGTATAGGTCTATACCCGGTGTCTCTGGCAGATATGGTCTACACTATCGGTGTCTCTGGTGGTAGTGCTATGGTTTACACCCGATGTCTCTAGCGGGTGTTGTCTACACCCAGTGTCTCCAGTGGGTGCTAGGGTCTTAAATATAAATTTAAAATCAATACAAATTACCTCAAAAGGCTTGTGTATTGCTTAACGCTCATGTAGGTGGTTGCTCCTTTGTTGAGCTTATGTGCCTATTTGTTTCACCAAGCTTCCAAGAGTACTTATTACTTCTTGGTGCTTCTCTCAAGGGTTTACTTGGGAGTAAACCATTCACCTTGCTTCCCTATACTTGTTCTTCCTATGTAGAGTATTGGGGAAGCACTTAAAGGCTCCTTGATCTTCAATCAATGCTCATAGGAGTGAGCCTTTGGTTGTTGGGAGGTGTAAGATGCCGTAGATCTCTCTTCTCTTTGTGCCCAATGAGATTGTGTGTATTTTTTAATGTTAAAGAGCTTTCTTGAGCTTCTCTCTTACTTATAGGGGATGAGCATAGTCATGCACCCTTGATTTGGCATCTACCCCAACAATCAAGAAATTGCAGGCATTGATCCCTTTTATTTTGAATTTATGCGATTCTGAATCGATCCATGTGGATTGATCCGACATCCCTGGATTGATCCAGTGTCTCAGTTTGAGACACCCAAGCTTTACCAGATCAATCTGGTAAGTAGCCAATCAACCCGCTAAGTGCGGATTAATCTGACACCCTCCGGATCAATCCAATTCCCTTATTTTTCTACCAGCAAGCCTTGTACCTACTCCCACTCACTTGAAAATTTATGTAGGCAGCATGTTTTGGTCCATAATGTCATGTAAAGTTCGTTTGGGCTTTTTAACCTATATCTATCATATTATATACCCTTACAAACCTTCTTGAGCTTGATGAACCTCGGGTCTTCAAGACTTCAAACCTTGGCAAGCTTGGGAATGGATCATCCTCGGCTTCGAGTGATGGAGCTCATCTTCTAACTTGGAAGCCAACCACTTGATGATTACAGACCTGACTAAGATATCCAATATGCTTATGTCATGCGTAATCTACCACTCCATATATTTTTACAATATGGAATTGACAATATACATCAACACTTTTGTGAAGGATTAGGGTTTAACCTGAAATGGTGTATTTGTACTGTAATGAGGTGTTCTGACTGATTCATTCACAACTAAAATATCCGGAGAGACTTCTCATGGAATGCCTAATCTCCTAGGATCTAGGTTTTCTATTCATAAACTAAGGGTGCTTAGGGTCTTGATGTGTAAATGCTGTTATGTTGTCCTTATTCTATCAACTAACCCGAGTTAAAATTTGGGTGCTGACAAATGCCCCTCTTTGGTATATGTGCCTTATTCCACATATAGCGAAGAAGGAAGTGCCCTAATTTTGACTTGGGAGAGACCATGTTTCTTTCTTGCACGTAACTCATGGATATTGGGTGAGTGGTTTTTGAAATATAAACAGTTTTGGCTGAGAAAATAATAATGGGTTAAATTTTTCCTTGAGTTTAGGTCAAGGTTTTGAAATAAGTTTTCTTTTGAAATGTCTTCTTGGTGGGCATCCATCGAGAGAGGTACTTTCTTTGTTTTAGAAATATAGGTTATCCATGAGTTATACGCAAGCAATTAACATTTTCTCTATTTTTTTGGGTGTTACTATTAGCATATGCGCTGCATCGGGAGATATATAAGTCATCAACATTGGGCGCAACTGTTTGAAAACATTGCAAAAAATCGGCTATGCAAAAGCTGTAAACATATGAATAATTTAGATGACTTATGCACTTATATTTTCTTCTGGCTAGCTCGATGGTTTAATTTGTATGAATTGTTTGAAGTTTCTTATGAAATTTTCTTGCTGACATGTTTTGTACTTATTGTATTGAGTGATCATTGATTCATTTGTAAAGTTGGTTGTCGGGACATCTTTTTGTGATTGTCCTTGAGAGTTTTAATTAGGACTCAACGAGGGATGTTAGTGAAGCTCTCCCTGGAAAAGCTATAAAAAAGTATATGTAATCATGATTGAACACTGCTCAGTTTTACATCAATCATGATACATATGCGTTAAATATCACTTTTGAAGACATGTGTGGCTTCACATCAATCATGACACATAGTTGGATTGATCTACAACATTGCCATCGTCCCACTTAGTTGAACATTGTATTTTATGGGGCTCATGAAGAGATTTTGGAAGCTCTCTCTCTAAAAAAGCTATGGGACCTTGGGAGGTTAGTGCTATGCATCCATAAAGCGATGGTTACATAGGCTATGGATTGATCCATGACAATATTTTCATCCCACTTAAACATTGTTAAGGCGGGAGGATGTGCAAGGTTGAATTTATAATGACTCTTTGAAGCCAAGATGGGATCCCACGAGATCGGGTGTTGTGCATTGCCCAGTGATAGTAACCCAGTATTTGCTAAAGTAGGTATAACACACAACATTTGAGGATGAACACAATACATGCTTATGTCCCAATAAACAAGTGTCACTGAGGTCGGCGCTAACAAGTCGATCTACGCAGTGACCATCAGAACTTATAGAGAAATGTTGTTGTGCTCTTTCCTAAGAAGCTATGGAAAGGTTTTTCTCACAAGTAACCGCTATTGTGAAAGTAATACTTAAGCTTGATAATTGTTTAGACTATGACCAGAAGTTAGTATTTCATAGACTTGATGGATCAAAGTGTGACATTCCTTATTATCCGAAGCGAAGCTGATGTCACTAGGTGGCTATTAGTAAATCATGCGGTAGATGAAGTACTGAATGAAGAGTGGCTAATGCAAGGTAAGTCATTCAAAAGTATGGACTAGGATGTGCCAAAATTTGAACTGAAAGGGTGGCTTGGTTTAGACGTGTAGAGAAATGTTCTGAGCTTTTTCCGGAGAAGTAGTGGTGGGTTTTTCTCACAAGTAATCCATTTGCTGTGAGGAGGATTCTTCAGGCATGATAGTAATCCAACTATGGCTTTAGGAATTAGACATACTTTATGGATTGAATTATGGTGCATTTTTACATCTACATAAATAGACATCAAAGGTAGGTCATACCCTACAGTCATCCCATCTTTGATAGAGTGTAAGTAGAGGACCGATTTGGACTAGAGATGTTTCATCTCATCTTTCTAGGGAGTTATGCATAATATATAGCATTGGGTTCCTAGTTATCACAACCTCCACATCTTCTCGAGAGGGCTTGTGGAAAAATTTTTGGGCTTATTTCAAAAGACATGGGATCTCGAGAAATCGGTGCTATGTATCTATTTCAACCATCCAATCTACAAACATGGTTGGCATAATACGCAGGCTATGAAGTGATGATGCCTACTTACAAAGTTGGGGACAAACTCGACTTAGCGAACCTATGCAGCCTACATGAGGTATTTCAGGAGGTTTTAGGCTTACTTCGAAAGCCATGGAGATTCCAAGGAATCAGTGCTATATATTTGTTTCAATCAATTTCCAAAGATGATTGTCATGGTATATAGGCTATGGAATGATGTCGACATTTGCCTATACCCGAGTAGAAAATCAACTATGTCGACGGTTTTAGCCATTTATTGGTGAGGCAAGACCTAGAGTCCCTCATCGAACCTGTGGTGGCCTAATCAGGGCACATCGAAAAGTTTTGGGGCATATTCTGAAAGTCATGGAGATCATAAAGGATTGGTTCTATATACATGTTTCAACCAATTTCCAAGGGTGGTTGTCATGATACATAGGCTATGGAATGATGTCGACACTTGCCTATACCCAAAAGGCAATCTATCATGTCAATGGTTTTGGCTAATTCTGGTGAGACAAGACCTAGAGTTCCTCATCGAACTTATGATGGCCTAAGAAGAGCATATCAGAAAGTTTTTGGGCTTAACTCTAAAATCCATGGATATCTCTAGAGATCGGTGCAATGTATTCATGTTTGTCATGTTGCGTAGGTAATGGAATGATGATCGACATTTGTCTATTTACGATAGGTAATCTATGATGTTGAAATGTGGCATTTTCTGTGAGGTGGAGTCCTCACTAAACCTTCACACGACCTAGTCTCAAGGTCAAAAATGATCGATGCATCATTTTTTCTAAAACATTACCAAAGAGATGGACTTAACTGGGGTGATGACTCATCATTGGATTTCTTGGCCTTAGGGCAGACTTTTACAGGTTCATGGATTTGATTGCCATTGGGAGGACTTCTTCAGTTCATGGATGCTTGCTACATACAGACTTTGATGGTTGCTTGCCATGTAAAGACTTCATGGTTGCTTGCCATGTATAGACTTCAATGATTGCTTGCCACATACAGACATCAATGATTGCTTGTTGTGTATGGACTTTAATAGTTGCTTACCACATATGGATGGACTATATGGTTACTTACCACATACAAACTTCAATGATTACATGCCGCGTACTGACTTCAATGATTGCTCATTATGTACAGACTTGAATGGTTCATGGGTGCTTGTTCTTTGTTATACCGTTAATCGGGCATCATCATTGCATTGCTTATTGATTGACTGGTGCTGATTCTTTTTCTGATAGGTGGTGTGTTATCTTCAATCTCAATTGATGGGAGATAACATGTCATCTATGGTCATGTTTCTAGGGAGATGATGTATCATCTCTAGCTTTGTTTGGCCATGAATGGCACTTTACTGGAGATGATGCTTCATCTCAATCTGCTTCCTTGGGAGGTGACTGGTCATCTCCAATCACAATTGATGGGAGATGACTCATCATCTCCACTTTTTCTTTGGGGAGATAACGTATCATCTCTAACTTTGCTTGGCCGTGAGTGGCACTTGGCTAAAGATGATAATTCATCTCAATTTTCTTTTTTGGGAGATGACAAGTCATCTCCAATCACAATTGATGGGAGATGATTCATCGTCTCCACCTTTCTTGGGGAGATAACATATCATCTCCAGCTTTGTTGGGCCATGAGTGGCACTTTGCTGCAGATGATGCTTCACCTCGATTTGCTTTTTTCTTGGGAGGTGACGGGTCATCTCTAATCATAATTGATGGGAGATGACTCATCCTCTCTGTTATTTTTCTTTGGGAGATGATGTGTCATCTCTAGCTTTGTTAGGCCATAAATGGCGCTTTATTAGAGACAATGCCTCCTCTTGATTTACTTTTAACTACCCCTTGATCCTAGAGTTATCGACGGCTGTGTAGAAGACTTCCCTAGTAAAATGGATAATATATTCATTGGTTACCAGTGCTGATTGATTGACGATTGAGCTAAAAGCTTGGATCAGCTAAACTTTGCATTTGCTTTTCAAAAAGGTTTTAAAGTTCCTAAGTCAGTATGATCCTAGAGGGGGGTGAATAGGATATCTACAATTTTTCGGTTCTTTCAAATTTGTTTCTTCACCCTCTTATGATTTAATTAAATTAAAGATGCAGCAGAATTCTTTTAATTAGTAAATCACCTTCCTATGAACTTATCATAGATCACGAGGCTCCGTCATGCACTATAGTGTTACCTATAGCAAAGCAAGAGCAGGGTTAATAAGTTCCCTACGGTTGCTTGATTAAACCCTTTATATCAACCTTAGTGTAAGTTACTTAATGAATTGCAACAATGATTGATCAACAATGTTTGATTGTAATGAGTGGTGAAGATAGAACTATTAAGTCTAGATGAGCACACAATTTTGATCACTGTATTTAAGTAAGATGAATAAGGTGATCAATTAATAGTTTGTGTCTAGTTAAATGTGTTTGCACAATTACAAGTTTAACTAGATGTGCTCAGTGTGTGGTGTGGTCAATTTCTTCTATTAATTACAATGCTTGTGCTTAATAAGATGATGAATACAAAACCATAAGCACACAAAGAATGAAAGCATGCAACCACAAAGACACAAGTGGTTATAGGTTCAGCACATAGGCCTACGTCCACTCTCCATTGCCCACTTCGGGGGTGTGTTGATTTTATTTATAATTATATACTAACTATTACAAGGTACATCAACAAGACCTTACCTATAGTGTCTCTGGTAGAGGTGACTTTGCACTTGGTGTCTCCGACAAGTGCACACGAGTTCAGTGTCTCTAGCAAACTTCCAATCTAGCTTTTGGTGTCTTTGATGAAAGCTTCCACATCTGGTGGCTTCGACGAATGTACTCAAATGATAGAAATGAGATGATGGAAGTGGTGCTCAGCCTCTTAATAGGAAAATGTGATTATGGTCTTCACAGC
>JAOXJP010234929.1:0-10087 GCA_025762735.1 Platanus orientalis
ATCTTTGGCATTGAAGATTAGGACATCTCAACTTTTGGGATCTTGCAAGACTTAACAAGAAAGGGATAGTCTAAAATTCTAATATTTATCCTAGAGGGGGTGAATAGGATATTTAAAATTTTTTTCAATTACCCCAAGTTCAATTGCTTATTTCAATTAAGATTTTAATTTATTCAAGTTAATCTTGATATTTAATTACAAATGAATTGTGATCTTGTGAAGAATGTGCTCAATTGTATTGCAAGTGTGATGAAACAATGTATGTAATTTTTAACAAAATAAACAAAGAACATATAGCAAACCACAAGCAACCACATAGTACACAATATGTATAGTGGTTCAACACAACGGCCTACATCCATTCTCAAAACCTCACCACTGAGCCAAATAATTTTATTAAGATTGACATTATTATAATCAAGGCTAAAATTATCAAAGAATTGAATCTACTTGCTAAGCAAGCTTTATGCGGTGTCTCCGGTGGGTGTGGTCTATAGTCTACTCTTCCAATGTCCTCGATGAAAGAGATTTGGGTGCACACTATCAGTGTCTCAGGTGGTAGTGCTAATTCTCCCGGTGTCTCCAACAGGAGAGATCTAAATAACTTAAATAAAGTTAAAGGCAATTGTTTCCCTCTTGGAAGGTTGATGTTGCCTTGTAATCAAGTTGGAGTTGCTCCTCCTTGAGTAAGATGTGACTATCATTCCTCAATGCTTCTTGGTGGCTCTTCAAGCTAGCAGAGCCAACTTCGGTGGGTTGCTCCTCCTTGAGCAAGTTGTGACACTGGATCCCACACTATCTCTTCTTGGGTTTCCTTTTGGACAACCCTTTTAGCCTACCTCTAAAAGATGTCTTAGCAAGATTAAAGAGGTGGCAATGGAATGGTCTTGGGTATATATTTTCCTATCTAAACCTCTCATGTTCTACCACAATGGACAAAATGAGCTTTCAAATGTATGAGGATTTAGCAAGAACCATTAGTTGCTCAATGGATACTCAAACCCTTATATAATGGATAAAAATAATCCAAGTCCATTGGATTAGAACATCCCCGAACGGTCAAATAATATTGGCCATTGATTGCCAATGAATTTTTAAAGTTTAGACCACTATACAGTGTTTTCATAACTTTGGATCAATCCTGGACCGATCCAAGTGTAAATATCACTTAGAACCTATAACCCGAGAGTTGTTGGATCGATCCTGGATTGATCCAATTAATTTTAATTGATTGTGGATCGATCCTGGATTGATCCAAATCCCTTGTATTGCTTTCTAAATCCTTAGAACTGCTACAGAAGGCTTCTGATCGCCCATCCATGGTCCGAGAAAGTCCTAGAACCTTTAGAACTCCTCTTTAGACCCTTGGTCCACCTTAACTACCACACTTTATCTAATTTACCTTGTGAAGGCTCGGAGTGAGTTGTGGATCCTTCGGGATGACTCGTATGCTCCCAGATTACTCTCTTGATTTCTTCTTGGCACTTGATGATTGTCTTCATGATGCTCCAACCCAAGAACCTCCTAGACTCTGACATGACTCTACTCATATCCTAGTCTATACAATACATGTATTTTATAGTTCATAAAATTTACAATATATTACATTTACAATCTCTCCCTTTGGGAATTCCATGACAAAACTTAAATTACATGAATACAGAGTACAAAAATGAGTAATACAATGACCTCATGAACTTTAACTTAAGCCAGGTCTTCTATGAGTTGCTTTGGCTCTCTCCCTTTATACAAGCTTGGGCTTTTTCTCTTAGTGATCTTCATTTGTAATGTGCTTAGGCTTTTGGATCCTGAAATTCATTCAACAAAATATACCTTTCTCAAATGAAGATTAGTCCAGTCAAATGAAAAAGTATGATGAACACACAAGCAAGCAAATGAATGTAATGGGGTGCATATGCCCATGATGTGAAGTATCAAGTATGATAAATGCAAGTGCGTATGAGTTGAGCACAAATAAACTTAAGGCACTTCACTTGATCATTTAATAGATTAATGTCATGTAAAGTTCCACTAATCTTTATGTTTTTGCTCCCCCTTACTTAGGCAATTCATTTTTACTTCCTCTGAGTATGATATACCAATATTATAACAAAATTGCCTTAGATGTTTAAAGTTTTCATATTTTAACACTTACACCCCTTACTTAGGCAATTCATTTTTACTCCCCTTGAGTATGATATACTAATTTTAGAACAAAATTTCCTTAGATTTCAATTACAACTCTTTACGCTTAGCATGTGCTTAACTGCTTAGCTGCTTAACTCTCCCCCTTTTTGTCATGAATACCAAATATCCTATCGTAAAGTTAGAAGATAAAGGGATTAAATAGATCATAAGTTGTATACCATAGCAAAAAGATGAGATTTGCATTGATTTCCAAGAAAGAGTTTACAAGAGAAAGATCAAAATACAACAAAATGAAAACATAATAACAGGTGCTAAGCATTCTCATCATCCTCCTCATCCTCATCATCATTCTCACTGGCTAGAATGTCAGGAGAAACCCTAGAGGCTGGTGCTTGAGTGGGATCCACAATCCCCTCAATGTGGATGAGCGTCTAATCCATGCTCTCCACCTTCTTTTTCAGGCAATCGAAGCACCTGAGAATACGCCAAAAATCTCCATGGATATCTCGGATTATGCCTGAGAGTGCTAGAGGTAGTGTCATTGATAATACTGGGGCTGCTGAGGAAGTGGGAGGAGGTGCGGATGAACCAACTGCATCTGTGGGCTATGGAACTGGTGATGGAACCTCTGTTAATGTAGGAGTTGGGACCAAAGCTAGGACAGGCTAAGCTGCCTCTCCAGCTGCCTATGGTGTAGCTCGTCTCTAACTCTCCATCCTTTTGATTGTAGCGTCATCAATAGGAAGACCCTGGGAGAGCGTCACTGCATCCCTTAAAAATGTGACCCTGTACTACATAATTTGAGTGATGAGCACTCCATATGGTAGACCTCTCTTCATCCCATCATCGATGGATGTCTGTAGCATCAGACTTGCTACCAAATGAGCTATATCATCGGACATATTGGTCTTATGGGAGGTCTAAAGTAGGTTGTGGACTAGGATGATGTTGAGTACCCTGGCCAATATACAGCACTCCGTGTGGGCAACTTCCTGAACTACGTGTTTCCCTCTCTCTCAAAAAGCTCAAAAATGTGAGCTTTGTCTACTCCCTAGTTGGGAAAGACCACGGCATCAGTCGTGGGGCGAGCAATCCCTAATAACATGGATACCCAGTCGGGGTTGATCAACATGCGCACTCCATACACCTCTGTCTAAAAAGAATGTTGGGTGTAGTTGGTGTGGTGGATGTTGGAGTAGAAGATGCGGATGACATCTTATTATACCTTGCCCTTTATGTGAGTTGCATCCACCCATCATTTGGAACAGCTCTGTCTAGAGTGAAATCACGTAGAGTTGTTTGCTTCACATACCTCTTAACAAAGATCCTCTTCTTTAAGTAGATGTTTAAGTAATTGTGGTAGGTAGCTACGTTCCGGAAGGCACCAAAATTTGACTTTGTTCTAGGGAATTTTGGTAGCACCTTTTATCATGAAGGAGCTTTCCCTAAATCTCTTGCAGACATGGTGATGGCTTTGAGAATGCACAAATTTAAAGCAAATGAGGAGGAAGAAGAGCTAAGATGCCTGAAAGTTGGCATTGGTTCGATCTAGGATCGAACTAGGGCATTTTCCCCCTTTCTATAGCAATCGATGAGTCACTTTCCCATGGGTTTCGTTAGTTTGGATCGATCCAAAATGGAATCTTTTGGCTAAAAACTCCCAGATTTCTCTATTTTTCTCGGTTGTCCCATCTTACTTCAAATATGTATTTTCCTATCAAATTTAGAGGATTTTTAAATGTGGCTTCATATACAAAACTATCCTATCGCTCGTCAAGAAAATTTGGAGCTTTTTATGACAAACATTCCTTTCTCGATATATGCTCTAGAGACATCATTACCTTATCAAACCATTTGTGAGAGGAATGGTAATGAGTATCCATATGTTTAGTTTTTATAGTAATGAACTAGACTTTGTAGTTGAGTTGATAATTGTAGGTTGAGACAACTCACAATCTTCAAGCAATTGCATGCTTCCATCCCCTTGATAATGCAGCCATCAATAGTGATATGAAAATTTGGTTTTGACAATGCTACGAAATGAGACAATATCTTAGATAAAAGCTTCTATCATTCAAGCTCTTACTGTCATTAACATTACTTGCTCAACCAGCATTTGAATCTTTACCTAATGTTGGTTATGTCTCAATGAGCATCAAGGGTCTAAGACTATTGTTCCATGGACATATCAAATAATGATTTTGATCATAAGTGCAGATGCCTCTTCAAGGACTATGTATTTTCTTTGAGTATATCTGTTGGCTGTAAGTCTAGTCTTGTTTTTCTTGATTTTGTTGAGCCCATCTTAGGTTATTAATTCAAGATGGATCATTTAGAGGCTAATTTATCTTCTTAGGCCTTTTCTTATACATGAAATAGAGATGGCATGGGATGTCTTGATTTGCCTTCTTCTTCTTCCACCAACCTTTAGATCACCAAGGGTGTTGTTAAGTCATAATCTCTTCTGTGATCCTTTCCCATCATTCCAAACACAGAACTCAAGGCCTTTGAATTTATGGTATCTTTGATTTAGCTCGGAGATGACCTTTTCAGCTTGAGCTCTTTTGTAACTCACTGAAGGCATCTGATTTCTCTCTTAGGAATGCCACCTAAGTAAAACATGAGAAATCATTCATCACTACCTTGAAATATATCCTTATTAGATTTGTCTTCTCATGAGGAATTATATTTCTTTTGCATATTTGACAATCTTTGCACATATGGTTGTCAACTTGGGTTATCCTAAGGAAGCCTTTGACAGTTTCTACTTGTTTAGCCTAGAAAGGTTTCTAAAGTTGATGCAACTTAACCTTTAAAGCCAAAGATTAGTCTTATCATTTTGGGACATACCACCAGCATCAAATCATGTTTGTTGGGTTCTATGACAAGGTAATTTTTGCTTATTCTTAACCCTTTGACAAGGATTTCATCACTTCCCTTGTCCTTAATCTCTCACCTGTCCTTTACAAGGTGTAACTATAGCCTTAATCACATGATCAACTTATACCAATCAGATTGTGCTTTAGGCCTACACACATAAGATATTGGTGAATGTGGGAGTATTAGGGACCTCTACGGTTCCCTTGCCAATGATCTTGGCAATGTCTTTGTCACCAAATATGACACTCCCACCTTGAGTTTCCTCAAGAAAAATAAACAATGACCTATCTCTGTCACGTGTGGTATCACCTTGTTGTGCTCTTGGCTCTTAGAGCCATAAGGACTTTAAGTTCATCCCTCCTAGCCCATACTTTTCATAGGATTTTTCTTTTTTGTGTTTTGAAGATGGGTTAGATCCTTCTTCTTTTGAATTTTTCTATTTTCAATATTTTGAAAATAGATTCTCTCGTTGACATTTTTCTCATTAAAATTTTTCTTGAATTTGATATTTTAGTGTCATTCATCTTCTTTCTACAATCACATTTCATGTCTCCTTCTAGACCACAACAGTAGCATGAAAAGCTTGATCTTATAGGAATATATGATTGTAATAGTTTTCTCATAGATGTTGGAGCATGATAGGATGATTGAGTTCTTCTAGGTTCAAGAGGTTGGAGTTGATTTCTCCTAGAAGACATAGTATTAGAAGATTGAGGGGTTCTTCTAGCCTATCCTTTGAGATTTATAAAGGAATTTTCTTGAAATCCTTCAGAGGAAGAAGCCTTATTGGCTTGAGAGCTATTCCATGCCACTTTGGCATAGGAATGAGGTTTTGATTTTCCAATAACCTCACTTTGCTTCAAGGACGCCTTGGACTTGAAAGTGTTTTCCTCCCTCTTACCCCATAGGACCTTTGTGATGGTCCTTGAGAAGGAACTTTCTCCTTGCCCTTGTGAGAGGCTTGTGCAATAGTCTTACCTTGGCTTTCACAAAGACATTCTTAGCCTTTTGTGAGGCAAAAGTGTGATTGGTATTGGAATCAATCATATGTGGGCATAAGATCATTAAACATAGTCTATAGACGTGCTTCTATATGCATGCTCTAGGTTTGCTAAGAGGACTTGGACATATATACACACACGTATGTCACTTAAGGGCAAAGCCAACATGACCCATATGATAATAAATCATGAGCAGTCACATGCGCACCATTTAGACAAATTTTTCATATGTTTTTAGGCTTTTGAGATATATTAGCTCAAGTAATTAATTCCAAGTATGAGAATTTACTTAGTATGGTACCACACAAGCTTGGGACAATTTACCACTCGATTTTCCTTTGATCAATTGATATTTCATAGATGATTAACACCTTATATGCTTCTTTGTCACGATGTTTTGATCAAGAATGATGCCACTTACTCGGACATATTCCTTGAGTTTGGATTTGTTCTTTGAGCCAAGATCATCTAATTTGCCTATTTTATGATTTTTAGGATTCTCTTAATCCTACTTGTCAGGCTTAGATCCAGCCCAGATCTTATAAAACCCTTCTTTCCTATGACCTATATCGGGTCATCTTCATTGTCATGCTCTCACTCCTAAATAGGATGGGGGTTCATCTTTCTTTACCCAAATTTTCTTCATCCATCTTTCTTGAGTCTTTATCTCTCTTGGGTGGATCATTTTCTTCTTCTTTTGAGAAAGATGTTCGGGTTTGAGAAATTGATTTTTCCTTTTTAAATTCCTAGCATCATGAGTCTTTTGAGTTTAATTTATTCCTCTAGACTCTATGGAACTTTGGGCTTGCATGTTCCTTTGCCTTTTAATGCATTTAACCCTTATATGACCATTCAAACCACAATAGTGGCATTTGATAGGAGGTCTTCTAGAAGTTGAGACATTACTCCTAGAGGTTGAGTTATAGCCTATTAGTAGGCTAGGTACTCTCTTTTCTTTTTCTTGTTGAGTAAGAGTTTTGTTCTTGAAGGAAGAACGTCTTCCACCATACATCATAGCTTGTGGAAAGACATTGGTCTTACTTTTACCCTTCGCAAAGGCATTTTTTCTTCTCTTTTTAAAGGAAGAAAGTTAGGTATTACCGGAGCTAAAACCCAAAATTTTTCTATCAACACCTCATTTGCCCTTTGTTGGCATTATCTCTAATTTTTCACTACGTTGGGCAAAAGAACTAAGATACTTTTTCTTATGTTCTTTAAGTTCTTTGACTTGACTAAGTAGCTCATTGTTTCTTTCATTTAACTTAGTAAAAGTGAGATCAAAACTTTTTTTGTTCTTTTCTAGAGACGAGATTCTTTGTTCAAGTTCTAGTTTTTTGTTGGACAAGATTTCATTGTCCTAAACAAGTTTCCTCTTTTTGGTTTTCCTATTAATTTTCTCTAGTCCAAGGAATATTTTTGCATCCTTTAATCTCTTTTCTAGGAGGTTTATATTTCTTTTAAACTTTGGTTCTCTTCTCCGAAATTGACAGCCAAAGATTCAAGTTCTAACTCCTTTATCCTTTTCTTTAGTTCTTCATTTTCTTGAGTCAGACTCATGACCTTTTTCTTATATGCCTTGGTTACCTTAGCTAACTCTATACTCTCTATATAGAGTTGGTTTAAGGCTTCTTGGATGTTCTCTTCATCCTCACCTTCTTCATTATCACTTCCGGATTCACTTTCATTGTGTGAATCCTTACAAGTGCTAAGCACCATAAGGACTTTGGATTCTCGTGAAGTGTTTTTCTTACTATATATTGTTTCATCTTTTGATGAGCTTGGGATACTCCCATAGGTCTTCTCAAGAAACTCCCATGTTTCTTTAGCGGTTCCCAACGCGCCTATTCTACATAGATCAACAGGGCTCAAGACATGATGCAAAGCACTTAGTGCTTTGTGGTTTGCTTCATAAGCCTCTATTTCAGACTCTACCCACTTACTTGGGTGTGTGGAAGGTTTGGTTTAGCCTTCCACTACTGAGCCCCACACTTGATGGCCTAGAGATTTTAGGAAGATGGTTATATGAGCTTTCCAATAAATGTAGTCCATCCCATTGAGGTAGGGAGAAGTAGAAATTGACCAACCTTCCGTTCTAGACATTTTATTATTTTTCAGGATGATTCTAGGATTTTGTTAATTGTTATTCCTCTAGGAATTTTGATCTTTCCACTCCGGTGGCTACACCATTTCTGAGTAGCCTTGCTCTAATATCAATTGAAGTTTCAATATTGATCCTAGAGGGGGGTGAATAGGATATTTTGAAATTCCTTTCAATTACCCCAAATTCAGTTGCTTTTTTAATTAGTCAAGTTGTTCCTAATGATATATTGCAATTGAAATGTGCACATGTATATAAATGGGTTCAATTGTATTGCAAGTGAAATTGCATCAATACGTGCAATGCTTGACAATAAGAATGACAAATCAAAGGGAAACCATAATCAAACACAATATGCACAAGATGTATAGTGGTTTGACACAATGGACTACATTCACTCTAAAAAATGCTCACCACCAAGCTAAATAATTTTATTTAGATTGATAGTATTACAATCAATGCTAAAATTTGTAAAGAGCCTAATCTACTTGCCAAGCAAGCTACACCCAATGTCTCTGGTGGGTGTGGTCTATGGTCTACTCTTCTGGTGTCTTCAGCATCTCCGACAGAAGAGCTATGGGTGTACATTACTAGTGTCTCTGGCAGTAGTGTCAATTCTCTTGGTGTCTCTAATGGGAGAGGTCTTAATAACTTTAAATAAAGTGAAAGGCAAGGATTACCTCTTTGAAGGTTGGTGTGGCCTTATATACAAGATGGGGTTGCTCCTCCTTGAGCAAGATGTAATTATAGCTTATCAATTACTTTTTAGTTGATTCCTCAAGTTGGTTGAGCCAACACCTATGGGTTGCTCTTCCTTGAGGAAGATGTGATACACAATCCTATACTTTTTCTACTTAGGTTTCCTTTTTGTTCAACCTTTGTAACCTTTCTCTAAAAGATATTCCTTAGCAAGGTTAGAGTGGTGGCAATGGAATGGTCTTAGGTATAGATTTTCCTATCTGAGCATAATGAGAGGTTCTCCAAGGATTCGAAGAACTAAATCTCTCAAGATCTATCATAATGGACAAATTGAGTTTTCAAGTATATGAGATTTTAACAAGAACCATTAGATTGCTCATGGGAGCTCATCCTCTTTAATATTGGATAAGAATGATGCTAGTCCATTAGATTAAAACATCCCCAAACAGTCAAATGATATTGGTTATTGATTGGAAATGGATTTTTAAAGTTTAGACTATTATACATTATTTTTGCCACTTTGGATGGATCCAAGTACAAAAAAACACTCAGAACCTACAACCCGAGAGCTGTTGGTTCAATTCTAGATTGATCCAAATAATTTGGATTAAAGTGGATCGATCCAAATCCCTTGTATTGCATTCTAAAGTCTTGGGAATGCTACAGGGGTCTTTGGATCACCCCTCCATGGTCCAGGAAAGTCTTAAGAACTTTAGTAACCTTTCTTGGATCCTTGATTCACTTAGACTACCATACAATACCTGATTTACCTTGAGAGAGCTTGGAGTAGTGCGTGAATACTTTAGGAAGATTTGCCACATCCCAGATTGTCCTCTTGAGGCTTTCTTGACACTTGATGATGATTTTCATGTTGCTTTAACCTAAGAACCTCCTAGACTCTAACATGACTCAACTCATGTCCTAGTCTATACATTACATGCATTTTACTATTCACGGAATTTACAACATATTACATTTATAGCCCTTTCCATCACACTTTATTTAATATGTGTCCCTTTTTCCCCTTGGGATCCCTTAACCTAAGGTAGGGGTTTGCCTAGGTTTTGCATCTCATTACCATTGTTGGTTTTTAATGGTACCGATAATGATTGATTCTTTTTTGAAGAGATATGGTCATCCGAGTCATGGAGAAACCCGGACTACTTACGTACCTGTATAAAATAAGATCAAACTAACGTAGTTCCTCGAATCCCCTTGTTTGTCATTTAAGGGTAATATTTCTTCAAGAATATGACATTGG
>JAOXJP010234930.1:0-10087 GCA_025762735.1 Platanus orientalis
GCAAGTGAGAAGAGGTGGATAAGGTGGTGGGGCCAAAGGAAATGGGTGGTGGAGAGACGGAGGTGGAGAGTGTGGTGGGGTCAAGGTGAACATGTGGTGGTGGTGAGGAGGTGGGGATGGGAGCATGGGTGAGGGTAGTGGGTCTTATGGCCTACACCCTTCATTTGGAATATTCCAAATGAGGGCTTTGGGATTATATCTTGTTTTGGAGGGTATTTTGAAAAAAATTGGATTTTTGGAATGATTGTTTTTTCTCGAAAATATCAATAACTTTATGGATTTTTACCCCTTTACTGTTTGGGTTTTCTTTTTGGGTTTTATAACTCCGAGAGTCTTGAGGTTTATGAGTTTTTCTCATCTCCTGGATGTTTTGGTACCAACGCAACTGTCAAAATTGGATTCGGGGAAAAGTAGGTAGGTCAAAACTAACTCTAAACAGCCCTAGAATGACTCATACCTGTGTAAGAAGGACAAAATGGTAAAATTAACTTTTGAAATTTTAATGTGAAAGATGACCTTAATTTGTAAGACACAGACTTTGACTGTTCGTGAAACCGATATTCGAGTCAAAATCTATGTCTGAAATCCTGATTTGTCCTGGACCAAACTTCCCATGGAATTGAGACGAATTTTTCTTGGACCTTCGATGGAAACATTGGGGGTCATGATATTTGTTAGGTCTCAAAATCACGAGTCCCCAGAACCTGATAGACTGATATTTCGATTCCTGGTGAATTTTCGAGAGGTTCCCGAATGAAGGTCACTTGGCCAAAGAATGTAGTTTGGACTTGTAACGAATTGGACCATTGAGCTATGCGGGGTTTGTGGAGTCTGTGGAGGGACCTGTCTATAAGGGTGTTTATCGAAGATCTCGAAAAATCTGAGAAAATGGATGTGACCTCGAGGGATTTAGATTCCCGGAGAGTTCTCGGAGGTTCACGGAGTGTCCAATGCTGATAGAGGTGGTTTTGCTGTGATTTAAGAGAGAATGGGGTGATTAGGGCATATTAGGTCTCTTTGAAGTCCTGATGTGGCTTTTCTTAAGAGATTTTTGACTTGCCAAGATGGGGCCATTGATTAGCTGAGTTTCTGATATGTGATGAGCTTTCAGAGGTTTACCAAAGGTCCATCACTAGTTACAAACTGATTGAGCTTGTTTTGGGGAGATTGGAGAAATTGGGGTACAATGGCTCTGACAATACTTGAGTTTGGTAGCTAGTCTTGAAGTCTTGGAAAAAACCAAGAATTAGCCTTTGACTGATCTGCATTTGGCTGTCTGGGGGCCTTTTAGGGACCTACAGAAAGTCAAATATGGCAAAAAATTGTCTTTTAAGGGTTTGGGAAAATATTGAAACTTTCAGGTTTTTTGGGTCTCTGGATATCTTGGTTCTTTAGACAGTCCTCTAGACAATTAGGATGGGAGGGTACATGACTTGACTTGGAGCCATTGGATGAAGGGGATAATGTTTAGGGTTTATCAAGGGTCTAATTTTGAGAGAAATGATGGGTTTTGGAGATATCGAGGTAAAATGGTAATTTCTCAAACCTGTTGTGCTTCAATGTGGGAAGGCTTATAGAGGCTGGGGAATCATAGAGAAACTAAGTCTAATAGACTATAGTTGAGATTTTTAAAGGTGTAGGGGTAAAATGGTAATTTAACAACCCTTTGATGCTTCAATGTGAGAAGACTTATAAAGGTTGGCAAATTCAAGATGAAATAGAGCTGATTGTTCAAGATTTGGATCCTCGGAGTCTTAGAGTGTTTTTTTTTTGGGAATTAGGATTTAACCTGGTTGATCTTTGGATAGAGTTTGGACATTATTATTGCGCTTGCGACCAGAGTATCCATTGAGAGTGTCTGCCTATCTAAAGCTTAGGGTTATCTAGATTTTGGCTTTATTCCATCTTGTAATGAACCCATTTGATTCCATTAATTGACTCGAATCAAAATTTGGGTGCTAACAAGTGCCCTAATGCATAAAGCCATTGAGAGGTCCCTTATTGAAGGATTTTTAATAGGAAAGAATAATATGTCCATTTCGCATTTGCAATTCACAGATGATACAATTTGGAATGACAACAAGTGTGAAACTTGAAATCCATTTTAATGATTTTTGAGACAATTCTAGGGCTTAAAGTGAATATAGTCAAATCTAGCATGATGGAAATTGGAATGGATGTGGGAGCTCTTTCTAAATTTGCTGAATTTTTTTGTTACAAGGTGGAGAATTGGGCTTTGAAATATTTGGGACTTCCATTGGGCATTGGGTGGTTCTTCAAAATCGTTATCTTTTTGAGATCCAACGGTGGAGAGAGTTCAAAAGAAGTTGGCTTGCAAGAAAAAAAATATATTCTGTTGGGTGGTCGTATAGCTTTGATATAGATTGCATTGTTAAATGTGCTGGTCTACTACATGTCCTTGTTCAAAATGCCTAGGAAGATAGTGAACATTCTAGAGAAACACCAAAGAGATTTTTTATGGGAAGGTGGTCATGGGAAAAAGGATTGCCTTGTTAAAGTGATCAGAAGTGTGTAAGCCTAATGCTTTGGGTGGTTTGGGCCTCAGACATCTCAAAGAAAAAAAAAAACTTAGCATTGCTTGGGAAGTGGCTTTGACGGTTTCCTTTTGAGGGTAAAAGCTTATGGCACTCCACTATTTTAGGTAGATATGGAAGGGATTCAAATGAATGGGATTGCAATTCTCATCCTTCTCATTCTATTTCATTGACTTGGAAAAACGCCATTCTCCTCTTTCCCTCATTCAGCCATCATCTTCATTTCACATTAGACAATTGCCATTCCATAAGATTTTGGAAGGATCTATGGTGGTGGTGGTGGGGGGACCATACATTTTCTTCCGCCTTCCCTCGTTTATTTCATATCTTTGTTCAGAAGGATGCATTTGTTTATGAGGTGCTCTCAAATTCTCCCAATGGTATCATGGTTTAAAAACTTGGATGATCCGGATCAGGATCGGACTTGGCCAGTCCTAGGCTGTTACTCACGATCCCAATGGGATCGTCCGATCCTTGGGCAGGATTGAAAGCCAGATCAAGCTTCACCAACCCATTGGCAAAAAACAAAGAATCATGTATTATTTTATTTTATTTTTATCTGTATTTACATAATATTATATGCAGTTTAGCTTTTATGCATTAGATGTAATCATATTGGATGTTTGATTAAGTAAACTACAATCTTGAACTTTTACGAGCCTCGAAACCTTGTTCATACATGTATGATGCACATAACATGCCTACAATTATGTTCATCATTATTTATATGTTATTGTATATGGCTTGGTTTTTATGCACTAGAAGTCTAGAAGTAGTCATATTGGATGTTTGTTTATGAAATGTACAATTTTGATCTTTATATATGCTCATAACAGTGTTTATTCATGTATGATGCACCCAACATACCTAATAATTATGTTTTTTCCTTTAAACTTTTTTATACAAAATACTATAAGAATTTGTAGGAATTTTTTGACATTGGATCGGTTTCGGACTGAATGATCCATGTTTGGATCGCTACCCTATTCTGACGATCTGATCCGATCTCAAATCGGCTTTGGGCCTGAATGATCTGAGCATCCGATCCAAGTTTTTGAACCATGAGTGGGACTGAAACTGAGCCAAAAACTCCCCAAATCAAATAGATCTACAGATTTTTCAATATCTGGAAATTCATTCGAAATACAAAGAAAATCACATAATAAATTGAAGACTACTTTAAAAGCACTCCAATCTTCAACCACAAGCCATAAAATATTCAGGCATTTCAAGATCTACCTTCACCTTATATCATCTGCTGAGCTATCTGTACAGACTGCTGATGTTAGTGTATGGCCTGCTGACATCAGCAGGTCTACTGAGTGGCTCTTCATTTGCTCAACTGTCTTGGGCCTCCTCCGAGCTCTGATACCAAGTAGGAATTAGTGGTATTAGGTTTTAGTTAGATTAGGGTTTGGTGGAACAGAAGAGATGGAAGAAGAAAGAGTAGAAGAGAAGAAGAGAGAAAAGAGAAATTGGGAATCCATATGGACAGTGTATTCTACACTCCCACTTATATTAGAATATGTATATAGATTTTTATTATATGGTATAGTATAGTGTACTTCAATAATATGGTATAGTATGCTATATTTATATCAAACCAAATATGCGTAAGAAATATTAAAATAATATGGTATAGTATAGTATACTTATACCATACCAAATACATATAAGAAATATTTATACCAACTGCTTTGTTCTCTGGTTTAACTAGAGTTTTGAAGGTGGGATGCTTTTAACCATAGGTGTGACTCCTTGGTTCAACCACTATCACTCTAGTTGGTGTCTTCTTTTCTTCAAATTACTGTTCATGCAGCACTATTCATGGTTATTCTTCTACTCTCTTTTTCTCAACCATATGTTTATATTCTCAACAAGTTTATTTGCTGTAAATTACTCTAGTATACAACTTGAATAAACCTTAATTGGATTTTGTTTTAAACCCTAACCTTAATCCTAGATCAGTCCCTTTAAAATTTCCTTTAAGCTGTATACTCTAGTATACAGCTTGAATAAACCCTAATTGGATTTTATTTTACCCTAACCTTAATCCTAGATCACCACCTATAAAATTTTCTGCAGTCATATAGCTTATTAATAACAGCCTTCAACTACTGTTTTGCCTTTCAATTAGCAGGCCAGAAACATTTAAACATCCTACACACCTATTTTAGTCCTTTAATAATTCCACGTCTTTAAAGCTTTAAGAATTTTCTGTTTTTTAGAAAACCTTTTCTTTTTAAACAGTTAGACCTGCTGAAACCCAAAATCTGGCAACCTACCTTCTTATTCCCACATTGGTCACTCATTCTGAACCCTTAGTAGATCTTTTAAAACACTAAAGTTTTTCTTAATAGTTAAAGAGGAATATCATAATTTTTCTCTCTTCTGCATCACATCTTCCTTGTTTCCCAAAAGAACACATCGAATCGGGCTTGTTCTGACATAGTTTATCCCCTTGATGGCTATCAGAATGCAAAGCGGATTTCCTGTAGCCGTTTTACTGTAGTGAAACTGAAGCACCAGGGTGTCGGGTGACAAGTGGGCGGAAAAAGTGAACCACCAGAGAAAATGAACCATTGCCATGTTTTTTCACTTTTTCCACCCACGTGTTACCCGACACCCTGGTACTTCAGTTTCACTACAGTAAAGCAGCTACAGGAAATCCGCTTTGATCAGAATGAGGATTATAAAATTTTCTTCTAGTGAAAACATTTGCTTACTATGATTGTACTGTACATTATTGCTAACAATGTCATATTATATTGGTGTTTAGAAATGGTCATGTTTCAGTTTTACATTTTTATTTTTCAACTGTCAGGTTTTGAAACCTCACGACATAAAACCCTATCCTGTGTTATGGCATGAAGATAACAGTGGCCGGCCTTCACAATCCAGAGAGAGGTGACTATGCACTCCTATAATCATACAACAGCAGATCTCTGTAATTTAATTTTATGAGGATATCTAGGTACCCATTTGGAAGGCCTACTTATATCGCCTCATATACAAAAGCCCTTAATGGCTTGCATGGCTCACATGCAGGGGTGCTACTGGCTGTTCAGGATCTCGTGTAGGACATGCCCCATGCCACCAAACTGAACTGATCAGATGGATGATCGTTCTTTTAACCTGTTTCTTTGGTTTTGAAACATTATCTCGAATTGTCATGCTGGTCTCCAAAGTGCAGTTGTCCAACCGTGTTGATATCCTTGGTGGGATTCATGGAACAGTGTCTTCTGTACCTTTACATGTGGGGGTCATGTATGGCCATGATGTCAAAATAAATGTGCTCTTTATGCACTGTAGCCTTAACAGCCACTTATTCTCTGACCATGAATTCACAGTTTGATGGCAATCATCCAGAGTGCACTTCCATTGTTAGTTACTGACCACTAATCATTGTTTTATGAAATTAGATAAGATGTGATTTCCGTATTTTTTTTGCTTCTGGTTTCAGGCCACAGATACCAGGGGCAATATCTGGTCCTCTTTTGGGACAAGCAGCTCATCGGCTGCTCAAGAACACGCTTCAAACCAAGGCGAATAACACCAACTCTGCCTTTTTGGGTCACCAGCCTTACCAGAATCTTTCAAGTAACCACACAGTCAACAGGCCTAGGCCAGCTGGACCTTCCGGGTATGAAAGAGGATTTACTCAGGACCCAAGTTATTATTATGGGCATTACAGCAACCCTCGAGGCATCATTAGTAACTCTAGATCAGCTCCCTCTTTCAACGAGATGCAAGACAACAGAAAGAATTTCATGACACAGGACAGGTTACCATATCAAGAACAATACAACTTGCGGAATGGAATGTCTGCCTTGACAATTGAAGAAGAGGAAAGATCTCGGGCATATTCTGGGGTGCCACCAAGGATGCCAAATACTGGATATTTCCCGAATCCACAGCAGTCGAATGTATGGAATGTGAGCCCACTGCCTTGGCCACCCACCAATTGGATTGATAAGCCAATGACTGGGAATGCTGGAATGTATCTTAGACAACAGGAAACTGTCTCCCCTGGTGAGAAGCAAGTGAGGAAGATTTATCAAGTTAGAACACGAGTTCCCCAGGAAACGTCAGATCCTAGCTACAAGCAATGACTGTTCTTGTTGTAACACCTTTTTTCTGTTTTTGTTTTTTCTTGTTTTTGGATTTTTTTTGTCTTTTTTAATTCTAGTTTTTTAGGTGATGACTGTAATATAATATAGGTTGATTACTTGTGGCAAAAGAGTGCAAAACATCATCTTCAAGAGACTTGTATGAATTATATAACATTTCATCTTTAAAGAAATCCTACAATAAACAAAATGTATTTGTTATTCATGTGTGGCATGATGCACAAGTTGTGGTTCATTTGAAGGATTAGCCGAACATGATCACTGGAGCTGCTTTCTTTTGCAGTCAGCCTGTAAATTGCTTGATCATCTAGGTCTTTAAATGAGAACCTCAACTTAAGAGTAAGCTTAGGTAATCGGGGTTTTCATGACATTTGATAAGATTAGATGAAAAGTGCCCCCAACCATAATTGTTGGTGACCATCTATAACAATACTATATTTTCTTTTTCTTTTTTGGATAAATATAACATAGATTGGATGCTAAGATTGACATGAATAACAGCTAAAGTATATTTTTGATGGCATAACAAACTGAAGGCTGAAGGGACAAAAGGTTTCTACCATTTGGAGTGAAAAGAAATGATGATACAAATGCTATGCCGGAGAAGGGAAAAAAACAAGGTTTGTTCAATATATGTTTTGACGGGTCTTTAAGATGTACCACACATGATTATTGCCTATTTTCCTACTAAAATTTCCATAAAAGTTGCATTTTATATCCATATATTTTTCCTTTTTGTGGTGTATGTTTATGATGTTGTTTCACTTGAAAAGGCCAGAGGGGGTAAATGTCATACTAGAACTACAAAGGGATTCTTCAGAATAAAATCGTCTTGAGATAGGACTAAAACAAAATACATGAAATGCAGTAGTAAAAGTTTAGAAATAAGATAGTAGATAACCAAAAGAAACCCACAATTGATCATTTTCATTATCTCGGTCCAATCATTTACAAAAGAGAGGTCGAAGAGGGTGTTGTTCATAGAATTAGACAAGGTGGTTGAATAGGAGAGGTGCTTCTGGAGTGCTGTGTGACAGATGAATACCACTATGAGATGGCTATAAGACCTGCCATGCTTTATGGAGAGCAGAATGTTGGACAGCCAAGAAATAACAATTACAGTAGCTAAGATGCAATTGATGAAATAAATAAGTGGCAAGGCTAGAAATGAAAGAATCAGAAATGAATGCATTCACGAGGGCTTAAAGGTAGCACTATTATGTGGTAAAATGAAGGATTGTTGATTGCAATGGTTTGGTCATGTGCAAGGAGAACAATTACTTCACCAATGAATAAAATGATACAAACTGAAGGTGTTAGAATGCCAAAATATGACCCAAGAGAGTGGAATGACTGGTGTACAGGATTTGTGCAGCTGACATTAATTGGTTGGGATAAAGCATTATTAAATTACCAAAAAATAAAATAAAACTGAGCGTTGTTTGAGAGACTAAAAAGGAAAAAAAACTTGGCACACCAGAAATGAAACTTCTCAAATGTGACTGAGTTTTCCAATAATCATCTATACCAGTTATGGGTAGATTCCCATGTCCACAAGTGACCAATTAACCCCCAACAAATCACCAGTTTTCATGCTAGCAGTAATATTGCGGAATGACGTGTTAAACTAATGAGACTTTGGCTCATGCCAGATCTTGTTGGACATGATGCTATAGCCAGAAGAGAGCTATAGATCACTAAGAAAGTAGTCATCACAAGATACACATACTGATAATAAAGACGTTTTGTTGAACGAAAACGATATTGTAACCCAGTGTTAAATAGCATTAAAAACTGGGCAAACTCATGGTGCTGGTTTGGTTGAGATCTGCATTAAAAAAGAATGAAAAGAAGAGAAAAAGGTATAGGTTTGTGCCAGTAGCTCATTTCTCTATCACGGCCTACTTTTTTTAACCATCCCATGCCTTTGAAGAATTGTAAACACAAGTCAAAAAACACGAATAAATAAATCAATAAACATTTCCCATGATAGAACATTGGGGAATGACTTATTGATTTTTATTTTTATTTCTATGAATAACTTATTGATTAAATTATTGCAGAATTTACAACACTATTACAGTACTTGAAAATTCATATGGAATCGATGACTGTAGACCTGGACAATTTAACTTCGTTGATATCTGTCTGCGCCTTGAACTCACCAGTGAAAAATATCCACAACAGGAATGCAAAAATATCAGCACTTGTCCCTCGATTTGGCAATCTGATAAAGCACTGAGTGTAAACCAAGAGAATGTATTACAGAATGAACCAAACTTTTTCGATTGAAAAAGTATATATGAAAGGGCATTAGATTGCAAATTAATGACCTCAAAGATCTGCACTTAACCACCTTTTACAAGTTGGTCTCATCATATCAGGAACGTGACAAAACCCCTTTTGAGCTGTGAACACGAGATGTAAGATATTATTTACAAAGATTAAATAGACCAGACGTTATGAGTTTTAGCTCCAAATAATATTCAACTTGGCATGCCATGCATAAAAATAAGTAATGTAGTTACATGTGAAACTGTTGCCTGAACAACGTACAGAGAGAAAAAAGAAAGAAGAAAAAAGAATCTGATTGTATCCTAGGCTTTTTCTATACCTGATAAAGTTTGTTTATTTATTTATTTTGATGATTAATTAAATTAAAAAATAAAAGAAACAGAAACAGACACAACAATGAACTGTTCACCGGAGAGGTGTACAGCGAGAAGAAAAGAGAAAGCAACAGAAAACGGAAGCTAAACAAAGAAACTGTAATTAGTGCAAAATCTCGAGATACTGTTGAGAGACTGAACAAATGAACCTCTCTAAAAAAGTCCAACATTTAATGCAAGAACATACAATGATATCTAGAACTGTTTGAAGAAAAGTTCCTTTTGTTGTTCTCTCCTTTTTCCTCCCTTTGCAGAGGACAATCCACAACAAGGCAATGCATTTCCTAGATGAAAATGGAAGTGCAGACACTTACGGATGATTTTGGCCATCAAGAGGAAAAAAAGGTGATTTCTTTGAAGGCCAACCAAAATTTCTGAAGTTCCAATAAATTTTCTAAGAACTAGATTAGATTTTCGTACATTGTAAAATTTTACCTGTTGTATTTTAGCAAAACTTCTATCAGTGTTCTCAACAGTAAAGGCTTGATATCTAAGAGGATTTTGCTGAAAATTTGAAAGAATTATTTTTATTTTTTTTGATAGGTAAAGGAATTCATTACGGGGGATGAGAAATCCCCAAAAAAGAGATTTATTAAGATAAGCCCATTAGAGACTGTACAAAGATAAATTATACAATATTCATAAAAAAAAAAAAAAAAAAAAATATACAACCATACAAAAAAACCCAGTCAACCCCATTATGTAAGATGATTTTTTTTTATTTTTTGATAAT
>JAOXJP010234931.1:0-13374 GCA_025762735.1 Platanus orientalis
GATACGGCCCGTATCGCGCGAGATTTTGAACTATGTCTGGGACCACCAAGGTGTGGTGATCCATGCAAGGTGTGTTGAGTGATTTTTTTTTCTTTTCTTTTTTGGAAGAAGGTAAGATATTTATATTAAGAAAGCCAAAAACTATACAGCATGAGAAATGCTAACAGCCAAGCACCAATGAAGCCCAAGAACAAAGGGCAACAACAAAGGGGACTACAAAATGAAACGGTCCCAATCAAAAATCCAAAACAGAATGACGGCCTCTCCTGATAAACAAATAACCAATTGTAGATTATGGACAATATTGCATTGATAACAATGCGTGGAACCCGAGATTTGTCCTCGAACAATCGCCCATTCCTCTCCTCCCAAAGAACCCAGCAAATTGCAGACGAAATCAAGAGCCAAATATGCCTTTTTTCCCAAGTCGCTCCCTCTACTAATGAATTGGGCTGGCCAACAAGAAAAAAGGGCCCTAACCGAGACCGGCTGAGCCCACACCACCCCAAAACAACCCAGAAAGAAGCTCCAAATGGGTGCGACCCATAAGAAAACGTTGATTGCCCAAAAAGAACCTTGATTGTCCATAACTCACAGGAATTACAATCTCTTGAGATAGTCATGCATTTAATCATCATGGAAAATAACCATATCATCAATGATGTAGGATGCCAAGAGGAATGGCCCTACAATAGGAAAGAAGCGTGATGGGAATTCAAAAATCTCTTTAAGAGATCAAGCATTAGATTCTTGAATAAAGAATAGGATTAGAATTAAGGTTAAGGCTTGTAAATTCATCAAACTAGATGGATGATTAGGATTAAAAGAAAAGAGACAAAATTGGAAGGAAAAGGTCTGGAAGGGTAAATCTAGAATTTTCAGGCAGACCCACGACATTACCAAAATACCCCTACTGACGCATCAGAATATTATGAAATTTTACATGGAGTTAGATGACCCTTAGAGGGATTCTCATACAAAATTTCATCGAATTCCAAGGTCTATGGGTATATAAAATCTTTAAAATTCAAACCTACAAAGATTCATTAATGGAGGATTCAAGAAAATCAAGAAAGAGGTTCTTGATGAATCTTTAATCCAAGAAATCAAACAGTACAAAAAATTTAAAGAAACAGCAAGATAGATGCAAGAATCAAAAACATGATGCAAGAAATAAAGAAAGAAAAAGAAAGACAAAAGAAAGTGGGAGAAGTTGACAAGCTGAGAGAAAGAGAGAAGAGATAGAAAACATTACCACAACTTATCGATGAGAGAGAAGGGGAGAGAAAAGGGGTGCCCACGACTTCCACCCTTAGATCCACACGTTGGATACTCCAAAACCACTTCTTTATTTCATATTCTTCAAAACTAAATTAAAACCTAAAGATCCATCTATTTAAAAACTTAACCACTTAGACTCCTAATCTAACTAGGACTCCTAATTAAAATTCTCTATTTGCAATTAGACCTTTGGCTATTAAAGCCTTATAACATAAGCCCTTAATACTTCCCTAAAATTTTAAAATATTTCTTTCCAATGCCTTTAGGGCCTAATCCAATTAAAATTGAAGCAATAAATTAAGAAAGTTGAAAAAAACACTAAAATCAACCAGAAACAACCCTAAAATAGAATGAACTTTAAATAAAATAACCCTAAAATAAACTAAAAACATCTTAATACCCCTAAAACTATTGGAAGCATCCCTAAAAGTCTTGAACTGAAGGAATCTTCACAGATCTTGAATCGGGCCCTCTTGTGGGGCGGCACATACAACAATTTCTTGGCGTTGGCTGCATCAATCAACTTATTGGAGATAAGAAAAACCATCTCTATACTAAAACCTCTAAGGCTCTAATAACCCAATCTTCTCCAGCTTCACAAAAATTTATTAAAGGCTTCTACCACAAGGGGTTTCATTCATCAGAATTGATTCAATGCCCCAAGGGTGGGAAGAAGTATACCCTCTCTCTAAGCCCTCTTAAGCTACTCAAAAAGTAAACCAAAGATCCATTCTTAAGAGAAAACATAACAAAAAAATTTGTCCCTACATTGTTTTCTATCCACAACCTTCTCCAGTATTTGGGATGTCATGGGTTATCACAACTTCTACAAGAAGAGAGTTGTATCATTTTTAATAGCTACAAAGATACCGTTTCATTACTTTTCAAAGCTAGTACAAAGGCTTACAAGCAATGGGTTCTCCTATTTCAACAAGAAAAATTAGGTAGAAAAGGGGTTCACCCAATAACTAGATGGACTTATGGCACTGATTATGAAGAAACTTTTGCCCGCATTGCCAAGATGAAATCAGCTCACCTTCTCCTTTAACAAGGGGGAGAGTCAGAGTCGAAAAGAGGATTACTCACTTCTTTATCTCATTCACAACTGTATATGAGACAGACTTTCAACTCGCACGGCTCAAAATGATAAAAGAAATTATAAGCTCATATAGATAGTGGAAGGTTGACTACACTTCAAAGTTTATCATCTTGATTCTAAATGCTAGAAAGACAAAAATAAAATAAAATAATGAATTGAGCACAATGTTAGCCAAAATTAATATTTGAAACATGTGTTAAGCAAACTTTCTTGTCTTGTCTAAATACCTACAAGAAAATTAATTTTTCCTAGATCATTTTTTTCCTGTTTCATTTCAGTAATTATATTTTTGTGTATTATTCCCACTTTTGAATTGAGTCATCTTCGAGTTGTTATGACCCAACTGAGTCTCAAGTTGAATCAAGCTTACATGATTTTCCAACTGAGTCTTCCTCATGTTACCCACATTCAACTTATATATAAGATATGAAGGCTCCGCCCATTTTAATCCTAGAGACAATACTGCATTGCAGCTTGCTGGAACCATCAAGCAATCAAATTAGGAATACCATCATGAATGCTAATCATGTATTTAGTAATACTTAAAGTTTCAGTCCCCACTACCAATGCAACATTCGACTTTGAATCTGTGCCAAGTTGCTAACACTTGAAGCATGTTTGGCTGCCAGGATAAAGAACAGGAAGAACAATTTTCTCACAAGAACTTCTCCACGGCTCACTTTGTGATGTCACATTTAATATTCATCATCCCTTATTCCATGTCAATCAGACAGCCGGATAAGCTCTTCTTTACAGAGTAATACGACCAGCTAAACATGATCTTAATGTTCAGCATTAGCTCCAAGGATGACAAAGGTTTTTGTAAGTTTCATATGGCCCTCTTCATCCAAGGTCTTCGTATTTTCATTCTCTCCTTCTAATATCTTCCCCTTAATTACTGATCAAACGAAAAGATAAAAGGTGAAAGTAATGTTTATCTTTAGTTGTATGAATCAGATATCAATCAAGGACTTGATAACTAATGAGGGACTCAAAACGACTCAGGACAACCTCCACCTACAAAGAACAAATATGCTGTCAAAAGACTTGTAGAAGATAGAAATATGTGTATTACTTGGATGGGATCCTCTGATGGATGAGGAAGGGCCAAAGGTTGGACCATCAAAGCTAGCGGCATGCCAGATGTAGTCAAAAGGTTGCCAATGCATGGAATCTGTTGAAACAAGCACGAAAAATCATAATAGCATCAACAGCACATGAATGTTTCGAGGAAATATGGATCCCATAGCCCATCAACATATCATCCATACAAAGAACCAATGGAACAGCAAGTGTTCAAATACTTGGATGTTACCTGATTAATAGTACACCTCATGTAACGTGGACTGCAGTTCCCAGTATCATTCACAATGTAATCACTTGTAGCAGGCTTCATGAATATAGAATGAAGTAGTTCAGATAAAAGGAAAAATTAAACAATAACTAGTTCCTAGGCCTGTCATCATGTCAAGCACCATGACATGCATATGCAACTGGCAAAAGAAGCAAGAAAATATAAAAGAAATCTGAAAGACAAACAAGGTCTAGAAGTATCTACAAAATATAGATGCAATGCAAATCCTATGAAAGTACATTTACTTCTATCTTAAGTAGATGCATGAGTAACATACCGGTGGAAGGCTGGCTTGATTGCCCTGACGAGTGTCATACATGATCACGGAAGAACTTGGGATGGGGCGTGGGATTTGATTGGGATCAATCTTCGATTGCCCCACCAAGGGAGCTCCAGCTACTGGGAGGTGAGACATAGAAGGTGGTATACCTGTCATAGGTTGATTTGGTGGAGGTGGGGCCATTCCAAAGTTTCTTGGTGGTTGAATGGTACCAGGAAATGGTGGAGCCGCCTGAAAGAAATCCCAAATTACAGTTTAGATTAAAAATACAATGTGTTATTAACCTGATAAATAGGGCTTATAAAACATATATTATAAAGAAAACTAATGTACTGTCATGCTAACCTGAAAAGGATAAGTTTGTTCAGTCCACACAGTATGACAAGGAAAATCAATAAAATGAAGATCATCAAATAGCTAAGTGTGACCTTGTTTTCTGGTTATAAGCTTAAAAACAAGTACATTTGGGGAAATTTCTCCATTGACTAAAAACAAAAAAAACAAAGTATGGGAACCATATCTTTAAGAATAAAAGCCATTGGACAAAAGGCTCTTAGTACAATACAAATAAGGTAAGTGTGTATTGCATTGTGTATCTTTACAGAACAACACCCAAACTAGAAAAACATGGCCTGTAAGCTATGGGCCACACATAAGTGTACAATTGTACAACTAAACGTTGTAAGATTCATCATAAAGCTATTGTGCCAGTCACTTTTTATTTTTTTGGATAAGAAAAAAACAGGTTTAAATAGAAAGAAGAAAGAGAGGCAAGAAAACAAACAATAAACAGCAAACAAATAAAAAGCAAAAAATGTACAAGGATACTCACCACCTCTATAAACAACCATATACATCCCAATGATACTTTCCCAATTCCTTGTTGATAAAAACCATTCCCCAAGGATTCACATCCTTGAAAAAAAAAAATAGCCCAAAACCTCACTCTCTCCTTAGCCCTTTCATAAACCTTGAATGACGGGTTGCTTATACCGCTCATACTTGAATGACAAAGCAAGTTAAAGGTGCTAGAAGGACAAAAGGAAAGCCAAAATTGAGTTGGGTAGAAGTAGTGGGAAGAGACATGGCAGCTTGTGATTTAACGGCGGATATCACACTAAATAGAGTGGAATGGCAGAACAGGATTTGTGTAGCCAACCCCAAATAGCTGGGATAAGGCTGTTGTTGTTGTTGTTTTGTTTTCTTCAATATTTTTCCTTATTTATCAAAAAAAAAAAACCTTGAATGACGGCTCTGCATAGTCTTCAAAAGCCCAAATATTAAGCTCCCAGCCACGAGTACAGGCAGACCACCGTTAGGACTAGACCCCAAATCTTCTTTTCCCTTCGCACTCAAAGCTGAAGTCTTCCACCTGTTTAGGGTTTCGCATGTGTGTGCATGCATGCACGCACACACTTGGAAACTATAATACACTCCCCAATCACAAATCCAAAGAATATGAGTGTCCCTGTCAAAAATAGTTTTCCTCTCTTCCAACCTCTTCTTCCCTAACACCAGTTGATAGCTATTTATAACGGGTTTATACAAGTGGCAATCAGCACTGTCAATGTAGTCCTTGCCCAAATTGAATAATAAAGTACCCATCCTTAGAATAACAATACAATGCACGATATGCAAGTCTTCCCGCAAGCTCACGGGAGATAAAATTATCCTCATATTGACCACTAATTATAACCAAAATAGATCTTCCCTGTGAAAAAAAATGAAGGGATACTTAAGAGTAAAACCCATGTTCTTTAGCAACTAAGAATAGAGAAACATGGCTGGGAAGCAACCAGAAATGAGGAAGGACAATAAAATAATCCACACCAGGATTGCTTCTGAAGAGTATGGAAGGCAGAACCCTGTGGTAACAGCAACTACTGCGGGTGTCTCAGACAGCAGTGAGAGTGTAATACATCCAGACAGTCCTAATCAGCAAATATCTCCCAATATCAACACAGCCTATAGGTCTCTGGTAGAATATCAGAGAGGAGATCCTCAGGCTGCAAGTAAGTATTTGACAGCAAGGCTGATGTCTCAGTAGGGTTTGTTGGTCAAAATTAGAGGAAAGTAGGTCTGATCAGATGCTATGTAGCAATAATACAACAAGGCATGGCAGTAGTTTGTACAGTTTAAAACAGGTGATACACAGGTGTACTGTACTGATTAATCAAACAGAACAATAGGCAGTGTATATTAGTTCTGGAACTCAGTAACAAGTATCTGCAGGTGTATAAGTATTGGTTCTATGGTAGTTGATTAAATCAGCAGCAATCTGATTTATGTGCAGGCTCCATAGATGAGGTGGGTTCAACAGAAATCAGTCAAACAGTAACATGGACAAAGACAGCAAATCCGGTTGCTACAGATCAGCCTTTAAATGGTGTAATGTATGGCAAGTGGTAGTAGTAGGACAGCAAGTGTGGTTGGTTTTGGTCAACACTTCCTGAAGCAATAAGGAAGCTGCTACAAATCTTAGAACAAGGAGATTTCACTCTTAAAACTGCCACTAGGAGTCACCATATTGAACTAATATCCCAAGTACCTATCCAGCTATAGCAAAACTTGGATAGTAATCTCAAAATTGCACTAATGATCAGTGTTCAAATTCAGCAAAGAGCAAGGCCTCAGGTCAGCCTTCCAGAGGTTCAAGGCAGCTAATGCACAGATACTCCAGTATGTGCATAACACACTCTTTAATAGTAATAACCCTTGCAGCACTACACAGCCCACATATAGTTAGAAGACTCTTAATAGAATGCAGCCACAGAGTCCAAACGCCAGCAGTACCACACCCAAGTGATGCTCCCTCTCTGATGGATATCAGGATCCAGATTATATGTGAATGGACTGATGCTGCGGCAAGGAAGAACTAAAAAAATCTTTGCAATAAACTCTGAGATCCGAGGAATCCAATTCAAATTTCTGTAGAACTGTTCCAAGTAATTCCTTCTTTAAAATTCCATAGAACCCCAAAGAAACCTTATTGTCAAATTATCCAAGAACCTAGTTGGAGTGGAGCCAACTCGAAACCTGGCTCTGATACCAAAATTGATTCAACATACAAACTTTGATACCAAAATTGATGCAGGACAATAGAGGATAAAGAAGAACAAGAAAGAAAAAGAAGAAGAAGAATTTAGAAAAGTTCCTCTGAGTAATCCCTACCCACGATCCAAGGTAATCCCTACCTGGATTTCGAGCTAGGCACAAAACTTGAAAGAGAAGAAAAGACATCACTCGTGGAAGGCAAAACAAGCAAAACTTCTTTATTAATTCATAATAGCATTACAAAAACGTGCAGCCTTAATATAGGCTCCCAAACTCAAGAAAATAGCAAGAAACCAACTTAGAAACTCCTAAACTACTAGCTTACTTGCTACCTAAGACTTTCCTAAACTAAAAACTATTAAAACCTTTACATTCTAAAAACAAAAACTGCCAAAATCAAGCCCTTCTAGAGGATTTCGACCAGTACTCCAAGAGGACCCCACTTTGAATTGTTGACTCACTAAATTTGCTAAAATAACCTTGGCAATAATGTCTTATTACAAAAATACCAAAAAAACAAAAATTAAAATGCCATCTAGGTCCTAAACTCTATTAACTTATAAAACATAAGTAAAATAGTAAAATAACTCTAAAAGGATTCCATCATGTGTCCCAAAGATGTTCCTCCATGTGTCTTCTCATGTGGACCCCACCAAAAGGCATGTGGGCCCCACATGGTCTTCCATGCCCGCACCACCAATCCACTCGGCAGCCATTGAAATCCCTTCCTATATTTTCTGCACATCTGAAATACCTCCTTCTGTTATAGTAAACCAGGCAGCACATTATCTGGAGATATCTTCACTGATTCCTATCAGAAAATCATGGAAATGTTACCTCTTGATCTGTTCAATCATGGTTGTTGGACCCTTGATTTCTACTGGAGTTAAAAGTCTCAGAGAACATTACTATTGCTGGATTGAGCCACCGATTACATACAGAAAGTTCTCCATCGAAGCTGCACACATACATTGCCTAAGAATTTCTGTTCTGGAGCAGTATTACTTGTGGGATAAATGCACTCTATTTTGCTTTGTTACAGTTATTCGAATGGACTGTTATTGAACTTGGGTAAGCTTTGTTTAAGGTATGATTTCATTCCAAAACCTGCACTTCTACCTGGCCCTATTACTCTAGTTCAAGTACTATATTAGAAGCCTAAATCAGCCTGTCTGATCCTAACTCCATCACCTATTAGCCTCAAATAAGCCAAAATCCATCTACTGTTTTGATATCCTAACTCTGCCCATAAACCCCATCCTTATTACCCTGCTGTTTTAGCCAAGGACAAGACCAGTTTAAACCCTATTGCCCACCCTCTGTTTGATTATTGTGTTGAACCAGATTAGTTACTCAATGGCCAATAATACTTGCTGTTTCAGGCCCTGTTGGGGACCAGATCATTCTTACTCTTCCCTGGCATGACATGAAGATACCTATATTAGACATTGGTATTTGATACATCCCTCATTACAGCCCCTGTTTAGGCCTCCATACCCATTCTTATAGTTGCTGTTTTGCCCAGATTTTGAGTCTATAAAACCCATTCGAAAGATCACCACAGCCCCTAGTCTTCATTCTAGCTTGTGTATTGCATCAATTTTAGTTTCTTCTCTTGAGTGCTGCATCACTAGAGCTAGAAGAACCTCCAAAGATACTCTCAACCATGAAGCCGGATCCCATATTTGACATCAATGATGCTCCTCCAAAGGTGATTCATCACCACTCCAAACCTCCATAATCATTTGCCAAGTAAAACCTTGTTCACCATCCTAAGGGGTTTGCAAATCAAGACCACCTATGTCCATTGGGGATACTAACGCAGATCAAATCCACAAGATGATGCCCAGTCTCATCATTAGGTCCATCCATAGAAAATCTATCTCCGGCTACTCTAGCGTTTTTAGTTATTGCCGTAGACACCAGTGTGGAGAAGAGGGGTGAGTAATAGATGAGGAGGCTAGCTATTACTACAATATCCTTTGGGTCAAATGCAAGCATCCAGTTTCAATATATTTTTATTTTTTTTCATCTTTTAGTGTGTAATTTTAAAGAATTTTTTGGCTAGCTTATTAATAAATACTAAGAAAGAAAGAACAAAAAATATTATGCAGGTTTCACAAAGAAAGAGTCATAAAATAAAAAACAGAAACAGAATTCCTAGATAGATACCCTGTACTCCTAGAATCATTGCCACATTGACATCGTCAATACGCAACAAAGAAGAAAAAACCAAATTCATATTCACTAACAAACCTCCAAGGAAACAATATCTGAGAACTTTCACATCTCATGGCGCAGTGATAATTTCAATTGGCAAACACATTAAACAAAAAATAAAAAACATTGATCTCTGCCATGATTGAATCTCTAACTAAAACAGATCAGTGATCTCTGTGCTGGAATTTACTTCAAATCAACCCACAGAAACCATATGATCACACGTTTTTTAATAAGCCTAATCATACATTTACCATCCCCTATAATTCCACCAGTATGAAGAGGCCAAGTTTCTAAAGATACTCTGACCAAACTTAAGTTCATAAACACCCTATGCAAGGAGCCATCCAAGTAAAAGCTAATTTCTTTTTCTTTCTTTTTTTTTTTCTTTTTTTGTTTTTGTGTGTGTGTGTGACAAGTAAAAGATCATTTATTGAATGAAGAAAATAGGAAAAATCCCCGGTACACAAAGTGTGTAAATACAACCAAGTCAATACTGAACTGAAACAATACAAAGCAAAAAAAGGAAACAAAAATTATTACTGTATGGAATTCCATCTTTAAACTCCTTGAACCTCACCGCCTAAAATTCATCATCCACTAAAATTTCCCTCCAAATGTCCAATAATGACATATATGTCTTTGAAATTGCATCTATTACTTTCCTTCCCAACACCCAACATATAACTAAAATGTATGAAACACCACAAAATGCTAGCCTTCTTGCCATGCACATCCAACTTCCAAATACTAAAACAATTGGGAACAGCCCAACACATTTCAAAAGATCAAAAGTGACTCACACTTTCCTACTACATAATCTACCATCAAAATTCATCCGATGCAATAGTCCGCACAAAGAAAGAGATCTTTAATGTAATCCATTGCCTCCACATGAAATGTGAGAAAGCTATATCTCTACTTGGGCCATATATGAAAATTTTGATAGAAAACACACCTTATTAATTCCATTTACAAATTCAACTATCCGCATCCTCTAACTTATTGAGGAACAGACTCAAGCTGAGCTAAAAGGTCAACCACCATACCCAATCATTTAGATTCCTTTAAAAGTTCAAATTCCATGTGATGCAACATCACTTGCTTGGTTGGACCATGGGTACCCGTTGTGGAAGCCCAAGCACAAGAACAACGGGGCTAGGAGGGTCTAACCATGGGGGCACAAATTTTTATGTGTTAGTCCATGTAATAGGCCTTTTGTGCCAAGTTTAGTGGATTTTTATTGTTTGGGGTACTCTAATGTAATAAGGCCCGAGGCCAAGGGTAATTTAAGGAGTTACAGTAGGCTTTATTTGTCATTTATAGGGTTAGATAGGTGGTCTACGGCATTCCTTGTGAGTTTTTTTGTTTGTCTTAATTTTAGCAATTGCCTAGGTGTGGGTTGCCAAGTATTAAAAGTTTCTATTTTTGGAAACTTCTACTACTTGGTGGCATAAGGTTTATAAATAAGAGGGGGATTACGTATAATGCATTACTGAAGTTATATGAAATAAATTTGTGTGATCCCACGTGTGGGTGTCCTTGTCTTCTCTCTCTCTTTCTCTCTCTCTTATCATGAAAACTATTTCCTTTCCTTCCCACGATTCCATCTTCTTCTCATCCTATTCTTCTACTATTCTCTTCTTCTTTTTGAGAGATAAAAGAGCATAAATTTATTGAAGAGAAAAGAAAACAAGAACAAGAGAACAAACAAACCATCACCATGGAGGTGAAGGAAAACAAAAGCAAGAAACAAAACACCACGACACCAACAAAGCACATGAGCTATAGCTCTCCACCCCATAATGAGTATCAATCCCCTTCCACAAAATCCGTTCTAATAGAGATCCAATTGAATAAGACTCTATAAATATAAGAGAAAATATCCTCCTGACTCCTCATTTTTCCCTCAAAGATCCTAAGAAATAGCCCCTAAAAGAAATGACCAATGATTAAGGTAATCCCTCCAAATCACGAATCCACCACCCAGACCCAAAGATCAACTCACAAAAATGAATTGGGAAAGACCAAGAAATACTAAGTTGAAAGAGGAAAAAACCCCACACCATATTCGTCATGGTACAATGAACAAAAATATGATCCACCAATTCCTCTTCCTTTAAGAAAAGAGCACATATGTTGCCCAAATACCACTCTCTCATCTTTAAATGGTCAAGGGTGAAAATTTGATCCAGAAAAACATTCCACAAGAAGAAAGTAACTTTTGAAGGTATACCCGGAATCCAAATACCTTTGTAGGGAAGCGAAAAGACTTGTAGCTGAACAATTCCAAATATAAAGATTTAGAATTATATCTACATTTCCTACAAATGACCCAATCCCAATCATCACCCAAATTAGGGGCCAAATTTATCCCTTCAAGTAAACTCAACAGATTACACATCTCACCCAACTCCCAATCATTTAAATTCCGATGAAACCTAGGGGACCCGAACTATTACTCAAGGCATCAAACAAGTCCACAAGAAAAATCTTAGGATCCATAACCAAAGAATACAAGGTTCTAAAGGGCTCCTTAAGTGGACCCTCTCCTACCCGTCTATCTTCCCAAAATTTAATTTCCCTACCCGAGCCTAATTTGAATCGAATAAATTTCCAAAAAACCTCTTTCACCTATTGAATGGATTTCCAAATTCCACACCCATGCCTTACATGCACCTCTTTGCTCTCCCAGACCATCAACACACCAAATCTTGCCACCACAACAAAGCGCCACAAACTCTCTTCATCAGTCCCAAATCTCCAAAGCCATTTAAGCAACAAAACCCTATTATGATCTCTAATCGTCCTCAAGCCAAGGCTACCCCAACATAAAGGTTTACATATAGTCTTCCAATCAACAAGATGATAACGGTGTTGCTCATCTAAATCATTCCACAAAAAGTTGCGAAAATTAATCTTATTTCTTCGTCTTCTTCCCCCAATCCCTAATCCTTTACTTTCAATTCTATTCCTTCTTTCCTCTTATACATCTTCTCCCACTCTAGTTGTGAGCTGAAGACTTGCCAATGTTCAAGAACAAAGTGCAAAAATCAAGATTTGACTTGTAGAGGACTAGCAAGGAATTATTTCAATTGGGTTTTGACCTACCTAACTAGGCCAAATTACATTCAACAAACAAAGGTATTTTTTATCTTCTCTATCAGGTTTTTTTTTTTTTTGATAAATAACAACTATTATTAAAATATCAAAATAGTGTACAACAACATGGGCTTATACAACCATCCTATTCATTCTCTATCAGGTATTTTCTCATATTCCCTTCATATTTGAATTCATAAAAGTCCAGTTGATCTCTTCTTTCAAATTGTGTTTTATTGCAATTTATTCTAGAATATGTAGGCCTGTTTATGTCAAAATTTTCTACATTCTTAACTCAATCGAATCGCACCCTTCTAAACCAACCCTTTCTCTAATCTTTTCTTAGGGTCTTGATCCCTTAGATAGTCCCTACAAAACCCCTAATAATCCACCTCCATTCCTTTATTATTCACTGATCTATTGACCCAAGAACAACATTGGTTTTTAAAAACCTCCATTAAAGAAGCATGAGTTTCCTAAAATTTGAATTCCATGAAATTTTGAACTTTTAACCTTTTTCTAGTGCACTACCATTCTGCAAAATTTGGTAATTTTCTAACATGTGGTAGGGGTATTTTCATAATTTTACCAAATCTTCCAACATTACAGGTTTACCCCTCATCCGAAAATTGCTTATTTTAACTTCTGCTTTACTTTTCTACCAATTGCAATTGTTCCCTCTCTTGTTCCGCATTACAATGGTCATGTTTCACACACTCTTTAGTATTTACAATATAATAAACATAGCTCCCCCTCCCTCCCCACTATTTTACTTTGCAATAACAATAGATATCTTTCTAGAGTTCCCATCCTTTAATAAATTACCCAATTACAGTATCATTATTTTTTTTATATATGTGATAATGATAAATATCTTTCTAGAGATGTCATCCTCTAGTAAGATTACTCACTTTAAATGTTCTTATCAAAAAAATGTTTTACATGATATAACTCTCTCTCTCTCTCTCTCTCTCTCTCTCTCTC
>JAOXJP010234931.1:13384-38539 GCA_025762735.1 Platanus orientalis
CATATATACCATAAATACAAATTAGTTGTGTATCAAACATGCCATTTATCAGCTTTTTTTTTTTTTTTTGATAAATAACGACTTTATTGAAAAAGAAAGGAAACAAATTAATCTATATATACTAAAGCAAAGGATTGCTTATGTGGCACCCCTCTATGTTTTTTATTTGGAATGTAATATTTTTTCATAGAATGCCATGTGGACAACCTCACACCCACGTTCCTGTCTTTCCTTTCTTCTTTGTCAATCCCTAAAATCTCTCTCAAGCTCTTCCTAATTTTCTCCACTCTCTCTCTCTCTCCTTCTCTTTAACCTGACATTCTCTCACCCTAACTAAAACAGTTACTCCTCTCCTATCCCTTTTTTTCTCTCACATCTTTATCCCATTTTCTTCCAACCCACATCTCTCTTAAAAACAATCATGTATCCTACTAGAGATCTTAGGTAATCGGTCCCCTAATATTGATAGGGGAG
This sequence comes from Platanus orientalis, assembly GCA_025762735.1. Lineage (NCBI taxonomy): Eukaryota > Viridiplantae > Streptophyta > Magnoliopsida > Proteales > Platanaceae > Platanus > Platanus orientalis. The sequence continues at coordinate 13,859 of JAOXJP010234931.1, forward strand.
ATGGGTGGAGTTGAAAGCTGAATCAGAAGGGGTGTTTCACATCCAAATCATTGTACACTGAATTATCAAATTTCCCAAGGACTTTGTTTCCCCACGAAGGCATTTGGATCTCAAGCATTCCATCCAAAGTATTTTCTTCCTATGGAATTGTTTCCTGAATAAAATTCTAACCCTTGATCATATTCAGAGTAGAGGTTGGAACTTGGCTAACAGATGTATCTTATGTATGGTAGAAGAAGAATCAGTAAGTCATCTTTTCATTTATTATCCTATGACTAAAGAGGTGTGGTACTTTTTCCTTACTCATCTAAAAATTCCTTGAGTTTTCCCAATTAATGATTTGATTTTGGATTGGTGGATGAGTGGTCATGGAAGTTTGTCCCATGACATCTGGGGTGCCTTACTAGGGGCTATTTGTTGGGGATTGTAGAGGGAAAAAAACAACAGGATTTTTTAGGATAAGATTCGCAATAATGTTGATCTGATACTCTTTATATATAATTCTCTATTTGAGTGGGCATCGGTGGGGGTTTCTTTTGATGAGATAGATTAGCATGCAGATTTGTAGCTTACTCGGGTTAGGGGAGTGTTCGTTTCTTATCTTTTGTTGGTATCATTTTCCCGGTGATCCTTTTAGTTTGTACTTGCTAATCTTTTGGCATCTTTTCTTATTTTAATAAATGATATTTTTACCTCTCAAAAAAAAAACCTGTACTTCCTCTTTTAAAATCCTACATACACTGGATTACAATTGTATACACTCACCCATGTTTACACGGGGCATTCGCTAGTAGTACAACAATAGCAAAAGCCAACAATTACAACAGAACATGCCATTCAAAGCTTAACAAGATGATTTGTTCGAAAGAAAGCAATCATGATTTACACTACAGTATATATAGCAAAACAAAACCAAATTAAACGAAATCTCAAACAAACTCACCTGCCGGGGTTGCATCTGCCATGTTTGAGCCCCATATGAAGAAGCCGAAGGTGGTGTTATGCCTCGACTTGCAGCTGAAAAAGGTGGAACTGGTTGCAAGGGTGGACCTGGTGGAACACTTGTAGCTGGGCTTGCAGGGAAAGCATGCATACTGGGATCTTGGAGAGCCCTGAGGGGCATTCTTGCTGGCGATGGTCCAACAGGTGGCTGCTGAGTACCACCAACGGGAGGGACACGGGGGCCACCAGGCAAGGCCCCTGATGCAAACACAGGTGGTCCATTGCTAATTGGACCAGGTGCACTCGGAGGTGGCACAGCTGGACTTGCTGTGAATGGTGAGGAAGGGAAAACACCAGGTGGTGGCCTCGAGCCAAAAGGTGGGGTCTGAGAAATTGAAGGGCCTGAAGGCCTTACGGGCGCAACATTTGGTGCCAGGCTGGCCTGCGGAAGACCAGTTGGAGGGGGGGCCGCTCTTGGGAAGGCAGCTGGTGGTGGACCAGGGCGGGAAATGGGCGATGCACCGGGAAATGCAATTGAAGGAGGAGTGGAGGAGGCAGAGGCAGCAAAAGGTGATGACGAAAACGGTGAGGGCCGGGGGGCCGATGGATTGGGCATTGCAGGTGGGCGATTGATCTGTAGATTCTGCATACTATCAGCTATAGCATCAGGCGTTCTCTGGACATTAGGATTGTAACCAGGCGGCGGATTGCCGGGTCTTGGTACCCCAGAGGGTACAGGGGATACCATGGAGAATCACAACAAATCTAGATACCTTGATCCCTCAGTAAATCTGTCTACTCTCTGAAAATACAATAAAACAAAATATAAATCTGGAGGTGTTCGCGCAATACCAAATGAATTTCTCCCATATTTTACACACATAAAAGATTCAAATCTCCGATCCTATCAAAAAAAAAAAAAAACTTTCGCAAATAAAATCAAATAAATTCAAAACAAAACCAATCATAACAACAGGAATTTGGATTCAAGGATAACCAAACCGGATAAGAGATTGTATGCAGTTCCTGGAACGAACACGAAGGCGATTTGATTAACCCTTGGGAGCTCCGGAAGGAAACTTCAGATCTCTCCGTCTCCGCCAACAGAACTCCGCGAATATTACAACTTCCGGAACAACCGGAATTAGGATTTCTCGAGAGAAGAGCGAATTGTTAGAGATTTAAAGGAGGAATTGTTGAAGAAGGTGATTGAAAGGTCCCCAGAGAAGAAGAGAAGACGAAGACGGAGCGTAATAGCGAGCAGAAGGTACTCCGAGGCTTTAAAAACGTTTGTTATATTAGAAACCGGGAGATTTCAGGCACTCCCGGTACTACCACACCAATATGGTAGTTTCTAATATGGTGTGTCCTCTCTCCTCTCTACGTGGGAGAACACGATTGGATGGTCTTTAGGATTTTAAAGGTGTAAATCTCGAGGAACATCCAACGGTTTAGACGTCAAGACAGCATCCTTATTATGTGGAGGCCACAGATCATTACAAGCAGAGTTTTAATGTATCTCCTGTTTGGATGGGCGTGACACTATGTCGGAGAAAGGGTGTCTCAGTAAATACACATGGTCAAAGGCAAGTGTAACAGGAGTCAACATCATCTCCAGCCTGCCACTCTATTATCTGCTTAAGATGTGACACGATGTCTGACAAAGGATGCAGTAATAAATACGTAGGTACATATGCATTGTGTATTTACCATAATACATTCCATTGACTCAAACACCCTTTGTCGAGTCACATGTCACACGCTGCCTGGTAATGGAGTGGTATCTTTCCTTTCAGACTGGGGGATGATTTAAATCGTGTAGTAGTAGATACACTACTCAAAAGCATAAACAAATTAAAATACATTCAAATAAATAAAGAGTTTTTGAATAGCTAAAAAACATTATAGAGACATGATTACTGTTTAAAGATGAAACCTTGAAGTTAAAAATAATAGATTTAGAATAGTTTTAATGTCTCTCTTTGGAAAAAAAAAATCATAGAATCTCTAAATATGATATATAAAATATGAAATAATAAAGGCCGTTAACTGGTGTCTGTGGCTACAAGGTGCTAGGACAGGTGACTGGGAAATAGACCTAACATTTGGTTTTTTTGGGCAAAGTGACTGGTATGCTCATAGGACCATAAAATATAAAATAAATGTTATTGTTGTTCAATATAAGAAGATATCCAATCTTTGTTGTTATTGTTGTTCAAATACCTATATGAGCAAATAAAAATTAAAATTGAAGCACAAGAGATACTTTGAGAGTGTATACAACAGCAGCAAACAAACTTATCCCAATTTTTTTAGGTTGGTTACATGAATTCTGTTCTGTCATTCCGCTTTGTTTATGGTCATATATGTTGTTAAATTACAAGTTGTCATGTCCCTCCTTACTATTTCAACCCAAGTCAATTTTGGCATTCCTCTAGTTATTCTAACACCTTCAACTTGCATTATTTCACTCTTCACTAATGCAATCATTAGTCTTTGTTGTACATGTTCAAACCATCTCAATCCATTTTTCCTCATTTTATCACCTATTGGTGCTACACCTAAGCTCCCATGAATGGATTCATGGTATATATAATCATAATTTTAGAAATATTTCAAAGTCATGGGATCCTCGTAAAATAATAGATCAAGGTTCACACAATAATTGACGGATTCAATGATCATGCAATCCAAAGATTTTTTGGCACGGATAATCTTCAAGGTAATAAAGATATCATTATCTACTTAGCATAACATCCTTGTACTCTACCTGAACTAAGGCACCTTAGACTTAATCTATAACAATAAAAATAAGAAGTTTAATTAAAAAGTCAATTAAACATGAAAAAATAAAAATCTTAATAACACCCAAAAAAAAATTGGTTAATACTTCTAAGAAATATGTGAAGATGTATATAGAATGTACTCACGTCAAGCTAAGGATTGTTTGTAATAGATATGTCAAGCTCTTGAGATAACAATTGTAGATCTAATTGCTCTGTAATCATGGACCTCATCTTCTTTGTATGCCCTTCCTTTGTTTCCACCATAATTCATTTAGATCGTGTCCTTCAATTGTTTTTTTTTTTTTTTTTTTTTTTTTGAGCAATAAATGGGCAAACTTTATTGAAAACCAAAAACGAGGAAAACAAAGGAACACAACAACGACCTCACCAAGAAAGTGAAGCACACAAGCCAAAACAAAGCAGCAAAACAAAATAAGATAAAGAAAGCTCCCACCCAGGACACGACAAGGGGACTACTCGCTCCAAATGGCAGCCCACTCATCCTCCACAAAATCACTCCTAATAAAAATCCACTCTAATAAGCAATTGTAAATATGCAGAAGTAAATCTTCAAGGCAACTCGACTTTCCATCGAAGATCCTGAAATTTCTTTCCTTCCACAAGGCCCAACAAATAGCCCCTGGGAGATAAGCCCAGAAGATCGAGGGTAAACCATCCAAATCATGGATCATCCAACCCAAGATGAGATCACAAAAATGAGAAGGGAAAGTTAGGCAATATTAAGATAGGAAATGAAAAAACACCAAACCGCATGATTCATAACACAATGACTGAACAAATGATCAACTAACTCCTCCTCCCTCAGGCACATAACACATCTATTAGCTAAATTCCAACCCCTGCTTTGAAGATTATCAATGGCGAGAATCTTATCTAGGACAACATTCCACAAAAAGAACAAGACTTTAGACAAGATGCCCGAGATCCAAATGCTCTTGGCAGGAAACACACCAGTCATGAAATTGCCCAGAGCCATGTAAAGAGATTGGGAGTGAATTTAACTTTTTTAGCAATAACCCATTCCCAGGCATCTCTCCTCTCCATAATAGGCTTCAAACCCTCAAGAAGGACCAATAAGTTACCTAGCTCCCCAATCTCGCAATCGTACAGATGACAACGATGTAACTGAGGTCTTCAACTAACACTGTCCTCATTGAAAACGTCTACCACCTTACACATAGGATCCAACACCAGAGAGAACAGGTTCGCAAACAAACACTGAAGCGGCCTGTCACTAATCCATGTGTCATTCCAGAACCTAATCTCCCTCCCCGACCCTAGTTTAAAGCGGATAAAATTCCATAAAGTATCCTTAACTTTCGAGATGGACTTCTAGAGACCACATCCGTGCCAAACCCGAATCTCCTTTGTGACCCAAGGTGAATCCTCCCCGAATCTAGCAACCACAACCCTCCTCCACAGGCTCTCTTTTTCCATACCAAATCTCCAATGTCATTTGGCTAACATCACCCTATTGTGCTCTCTTATGGATCTTAAACCCAGCCCACCACCGCCCATCAGTTTACAAATAGTTTTCCAATCCACCAAATGGTATCTATGCTTCTCTCCCACATCGTTCCATAAGAAATTACAAAATTTAGCTTTAATCTCATTAGCCCCCCCCGAAACAGTAAACAAAGACAGATAAAAATTGGGGATAGCCGCCAAGGTAGATTTCAACAGAGTTAATCTTCCCCCCTTGGACAATAAAGCCGTTTTTTCCAAGAATCTAATCTCATCGAAATTCTCTCCACCACCGGACGCCAAACCCTTTTATCTTTAAACTTTGCTCCCAATGGAAAACCCAGATACGATGCAGGAAGGGTACCAGTTTTACAACCCAAAATCCAAGCCAACTCATTAATATTCGGGACCTCACCAACATTAAACATGACCCTCTTAGGCCGATTAATTTTTAAACCTGACACTACCTCAAAACAACACAAAATACACCTCAAAAACCCTAATTATCTCGTGCCCATATCACAGAAGATCATGGTATCGTCTGCAAATTGCAAGTGCAAAATCCTACAATCCCCTCTCCCAATCACAAAACCCGAGATATACCCATCCTCAGCCCTGGTAATCATATTGCTTAACACCTCAGAGGTCAAAATGAAAAGGAAGGGGGAGAGAGGGTCACCTTGATGCAAACCCCTCAAACTTTGAAAGATTCCTGTCGGAGAACCATTTACCAACACCGAAAACTTGACTGATCTAATGTAGTAGAATATTTAGCTTCTCCATTTAACCTTAAAGCCCATTTTTAGCAAGATATCATCAAGAAACTCCCAATTCACATGTTCATACGCCTTTTCAAGATCCAACTTACATATTAGACCATTTCTCCATAGGAGCCTACAGTCCTCAATACACTCATTGGCAATCAGAATGCTATCAAGAATTTGTCGCCCTTCGACAAAAGCGCTTTGAGGCTGACCAATTAGGTCTTGTATAACCCCTCTCAATTTGGATGTAAGAACTTTAGAGATGATTTTGTAAACACTGCTTAGCACGTTGATAAGATGAAAATCTTTAAGCTCATTCGCTTCTTTGGCATTTAGGAATGAGGACCAATAAGGTATCATTAAGGTGCTCATAGAATTCTTCCGAGTAGTAGAATTCATCCATAACCTCCATGAAATCTTTCTTGACAATATCCCAACATTTTTGAAAAAAAGGAAATGGAAAACCCATCAGGCTCCGGAGTCATGTTCCCTTTCATCCATGAGAGAACCTTCCACACCTCATCCTCAGAGAAACATCTCTCTATCCTCTCTTTATCACCAATAGAAAATCCAATCGAACATTATGCCATTTAACATCAGCCTTCTAACCTGCTCCTCTTTATACAACCTCTCATAAAAAGCCTCGATCACATTCCTGATTACCCTCTGATTCTGGGTCCAAACCCCATTGAAGAATAAACCACTTGTTTCATTTGTTTTGTTCTTATGAGACGCTACTTTATGGAAAATTTTGGTATTCCAATCACCTTCCCAATTCACCCTAGATCTCTGCCTCCAAAAGACTTCTTCCATCAAGGCACTTTTCAAAAATTCCTTCCTAAGATCCTCCCTCTCACACATTTCCATCAAAGTTAACTATTTACACTCTTCCAATAAATCCAACACCCGAATTTTACTCTTACAAACCTCCAATACCGATTTGAGAGACAGGGCAGAGTTCCTATTCCAAGATTTCAAACAAACCTTCAGGGCTTTAAGCTTGAGGGCGAAACGCCGACTCAGGTTATCCAAAAACTACATTTTATTCGATTCTAGTTTGACCACATCAAGGAAACCAACTCACCAAATGACATTTCTCCAAACTTAAAGGGCTGAAGACCACTGAAAGGGGTGCTCCTGCCCATAATGATAGGAAGGTGATCAGAGGTAGATCTACACAATGCCACTTGAACACGTCCTAGGAACAAATCTTCCCAGTCCCCACAAAACAAAAAATGATCTAGTTTACTCATACTAGCATTACTTTGAAAACTCGACCACGTGAACCTTGCCCCTTTCAGTGGGATGTCAATAAGGTGCCAACTATCAATAAAAGAGCCAAATTTCCCCCTCCCTGGATCACTCTAACCATCACCAGATCTTTCCGAGGAGAATCTAATCAAATTAAAATCTCCACCGATACACCAAGGCAAACTCCACCGGGCCTTAACGTCATCTAGCTCCTGGAGGAAAGAGTCTATCTCAACTCTCATATTAGAGCCATACACCCCCATAAACACCTACTCTTCCACCTTTCCAATAATCCTGCATTTCGTGGACACCAAATAGGCCCCGAGCTTGTGGTCTAAGACATCCACTTTATCCACATCCCACATAAGGAGGATGCCACCCGACGCCCCTTAAGACAGGAGGGCCAACGAGCCACAAGGCCTGTCCCCCCACACCTGCTTATCAAGCGAGTCCTCCATCAACTGGATCTTGGTTTCCTGCAAACATATATTATCCGGATTCTTACCTCTAATATTCTGATTAATGACAATTCTTTTATCCCTATTCCCCATCCCTCGAACATTCCAAGATAAGATCTTAATATCCATGGATACTACGCACAATTCCCTTGCCCTTCCTAGAACACCCCTCACTAGCCCTACCATCCATCCAATCATAATTGACATTACATTCCAATTTCTTAGGCTCATTCCTCAATCTTATCCAACTCCAACTTCGAGGCCTCCCCACTATTGTCTTTTTCATTTTCCCTATGCATCACAATTCTACCAAGCAGGCTGAGAATCTCTTCTTCAAAACCCTCGTAGGAAAGGCCCAAATTCTCCCAGTTTATTAAGAACCCATTTCGATAGCAATTCCTCATCCCTTTCCGGCCCTCCCATCAAAGCAAAGGAGTCCTTCCACTTGCACTGCACTGCACTTGGGTAACTAAAATTGGATCCTCATCTCCCATAACAGAATTTTCAGATTTGGTAACAGCTACAGACTAAGCCCTCAACCCACTAATAGGCACAAGGGATGGATTGTTAAACACCATCAATTGTTGATTGCTCACCTCACCATTCAAAGCATTCGGATCCAAGAATTTCATACTATTGTCATGAATAAGAACCTCACCATTGAAACTCGGATTGTCATTCCTGCACAAATCCTTTACAGAATGCAAAGATTGGAACTTGGAACGAAATGCATATGTTTCTTAGTACATACATGGGAGTTGGGGCAGCAGATTACCATTACATCCTAGCCATGACTGCAAGATGAATCGGTGCCACTCTTTTCGAAGCAAAAAATGCTCGAGACAATCACCCTTCATGATACCATCCAGCGAACAAAGATACTCCAAATTGGATAACTCACCCGGATCAATAGGAACCATACACCCAATAACCACACCAGGACTCGCAGTAGGAACAGAAAGCCCAAGCGATGATCGATCATCAGAAGAAGCAGCATCAGGATTGCAACTCAAGGTCATCATCACAGAATCCACCAATGAACAATCGCAAACATGCATAGGTTCCACCATAGCTAACGCTACCACAAGATCTTCCTTCATCCAGTCTGACTCCAAACCCACTGTGGGCAACACCACCGGCTAAAGGGCAATAGGGAGCTCCCAATCCTCCAGCAACTCGACTTTCTTTGGAGCAATGGGAAAGAACAACGAACCATCAACGTCTGAATGCGGAACCCACACCCCCTACGAAGCCCCTTCAACCGAAGTCAAATCCCTCGAAGAAGACAGGGTTTTGAGTTTCTTGAAAATGTTCAAAGCGATTTCCTCATCCATCACATTGATCTGCCTCTGCCCTTCCTTCATCGACATAACAATGCAGTCCGACACCGAAGAGATGGGGGAGCAGCAATCAGTACCAGACGAAGACTCCCCCGATCCCTAACCAACACCGCCCCTTTGTTAAGACAAACAAAACCCTTTTTAATAGGGCTCAAACTTCTCACGTTTGCTGTAGATATCCGAAGCCCCATACCTCTTTTAACAAGGTTTGAAACAGACCCAAGGGCAGCAAAGGCCCACGGTCCATTATCAGTCTCAGAGTTGATTGGACTCCAAACCTTTATGATGGACCCAAAAGGATGGCTCGAGTATAACAACGTTAACTTCGGCTGGCTTGAGATGTGGTCGAACCAGAAACAATAACCCACCCCAAAGATTCAACGGTGAGAGGGATCATAGCATCCTCCCTTATACACTTACCTTCGGGGCCCACCTTGGACCAACCCGATCCTAACACCTATTCATCCATCCCCATGGACACAATTGCCCCCATACTCCATCACCTCATCAAAAACTGTAGGCCTCTTACCTAAATCACACCATCGTCTCCTTCTCTAAAGGGGAAAAGGAAAGGCTCTTCCTACACGCCACTGCCACCAGGTTTATGGCAAGTCTACTCGGGGCTTCAAGTTCAAAATTTGAACATACTTGTGTACTGCATCCAGGGCCCTGAGTGGCTAACACAGCATCCCAATTAGACTTCAGATTGATAGCACGTGAAGGTGGCCTGACGGTCCCCGGGGATAGCCCCTGGCCAGCGATGTGAACAACCCGGTTGCCCTGGTAGTCCATAGATAACTCACCTTCAATGGACACCACCACATGGAACAGACGACCTAACACCTCCACCAATATCCTCTGAGGGATGTTGCACAGATCCCCTTCCACCACCTCTAGCCTTACCCATCTGAGTTCCTTATATGATAAAGAGTTTTGGTCAATGGAAGCCAAACCCCCGCATGGATTCCCCAATTTCATGAACATGTTTACTGACCATAGATGGAAGGGGAGGCCCCAAAACCTGACCCACTGGTGCTTGATGAGCGATCGCGGTTGAATGATGAAGAAACATGGATGCCATTCCCTGAACAGAAAATGATCCTCAAAATCAAAGCCCACTCCCCAGTGTCCTAAACAAGTCGCCATATCGCGATTAGGGCAGAAGAACATGGCCCTGAATTCATCAACTTGCACCCAATCTAGAGGATGCTTGACCCTAAGAAATCCTCTGCACCCACCGCGATTTCCTTCCACTCCATGAACCTGCTCGAGGGAATGCACACCAGAAAGTAGTTAAAAGACAAAAAAAAAAAACAATGATTTATGTCTTTTAACTACTTTCTAAGGCTATCAATTGGACTAGACCGGCTCGAAAAATAATTGGGTTGGGCCAACCTAATTCTAGATTGGGCTGAGTTTGGGCCCAACTTTTAGGTCCAAAGTTTTATTCGGACCGAGTTTGGGTAGACTCAAGTTCAGCTAGAGGCCCAGCCCGGCCCGACCCAAACTAGTCAACAAATGATAATTTTATCTATATGGTGATATCATGTCTATATTTTTCATTCTTTTTTGATCCATTTATTTTTAACAAATTTACTATCATCAAATACTTCAAGTGTCAATTGTTTAAAAAAACGCTATATAATATGTATTTAGGGACAATTATGGGCGTAAAATCAACCCAAAAATTAAGAAATGAGTTTTAATTCGGGCAGCCCGAACTCGGCCCGAAACTCGTTGTTTTAAAACGGGTTGAGTTTGGGCCAAATTTGTAGGCTTGAAGTTTTATTTGGGCTAAGTTTGGGCTGGGGTAAAACATTTCGGCTGAGTTTGGGTAAACCTCAACTCAACTCAGCCCAGCCCGATTGACACTACTACTCTTCATTAGATTAATAGACATAATTATCAAATTTAAATTTTAAATAAAATATTTTCGATAAGACAATTTTTGTGTTTGCATTATCAAATTGGTTTAGGATATGTATTTGAAGAAGGTGTGTTTTTTATAGATAAGGGAGGGAATATGGAGGAGAGATTTTAGGATGTCCGCGTGGAGGAGAGGGAAATAGAGGCATGGCGATAAGAGTCTTTGTTTGGGTAGAAGAGATGGTTGTCCACGTTGATGTATTTTTTGAAAATACAGAAAATGTAAGAGAAGAAAATTGAGATAAATTTTGGAGAAAATTTAGGGGTGGGTTTAGATTTTTTTTTAAATAAAAGAATGTTGGTAGAGATTTTAAGCTATCCATGTGGAGGAGAGAGAATCAAAGGCATAAGGATAAGAATCTTTGTCAGGGGAGAAGAGATGGTTGTCCACGTGGATGTATTTTTAGAAAATAAAGAGAATTAAGGAGAGAGGGAGATTGAGATATTTTTTATAGATATTTTAGGGGTGAGTTCAGATTTTGTTTTAAATAAAAGAGAATGTTGGGTGTGAAATATAGATAAGAGAGGATTTAAAGAGTAAATAGATAGGGAGAAATAAATGAAAGAAATAAAGATCGAGATTAAGGAATAGTTGAGATTTTGTAGGAAAATTGGATTGGTAGAGTAGGGTCCGCAAGGACTTGTAAAAAAGAATAAAATTGAAAGTAAAACGTAGAGGGGGTCACCCCTTGGCTTATTATAATAGATAGATACCTACCTAAGGAATTATGAAAGTTTCCTTTTTCAAGCATCGTGTCACATCTTTTTTCAAGCATCATGTTGCTTGCTAGATAGATACTAACATGATATCTCTCCATTCAAACTGGAGATGATTTAAACCCTATAAACAATCGTACCAGCAACTGACTACATCTCTAAGACTTGTGAAACTCAAAATTAAATTGATTGGATGATTTCAGTTCCTCGAGATTGTCTTTCTTAAATCCTGACCATTAAAATATATTCTAATTGGTTGGGTGCATTTGGATTTATAGGATTAGGGAGCATAATGAAATTGGGCGACAGAATGGCTATTTGCATGACTAATAGGAAGTGCGGAAATGAATTTGTTAAATCCATTGTTTGCTAATTACTCATTTTGAGACACAGGATTTTGACCAACTTGATGATCTAAATTTGCTTCAAATGAATTAGGTTTCAAGAGATATGTTCTAACCTATTAATCTACCAAGAAACAACACAATTCTCAAATGGAATGGTGTTAACCTAAATTTTCTAGTAACCGATAGCGAAGTAGTATCGTGAGAGAAGGGTGAAAAGAACCCCCATCGGAGAGTGAAATAAAACATGAAACCGTAAGCTCCTAAGCAGTGGGAGGAGACCAGGGCTCTGATCACATGTCTGTTGAAGAATGAGTCAACAACTCATAGGCAGTGGCTTAGTTAAGGGAACAGACATAGTGTATGAAAATCTGGTTCGGTTCTATGACCCCAGGCGCCAACTACAAATTGAACACCCAAAAGATCTTGAAAGACTCTTTCAGAAGATTTGTTTGGTCACCTTTTCTTACAGACAATTACAAGGGGGAGGTATCTTCCCTTCATGGGCTGGTTTTCGCCTTATACGTATAAGGACTTCAAGATCTTACCTAATTGACACTAAGACTATTAAAGAATAATGAAAATATCCGAGTTATAAATGCAAACTTACATCGGGACAATGCCTAATCATACAACGTGTAAGGTTGTTGAGCCAATATCACAACATAAGAAAATACTTGATCCATTGAATAGGATTCATGGTTACAAGTACTAATGCTTGAATCTAGTAAACTAAAAAGAATAAGAGAACAAGTCACAAGGTATCAAATTTTGACTAAGTGTTTGAAAGTGTATGTTGATGATTGTATGAAGTATCCCCAATTTGAACCCCTTGTCTTCTATTTATAGTACTCTAATTCAGTTACAATCCTTTCTCCACACGTCTTCCCTAATTCCTGCCATATGTCTTGCAACTTCTCTAGTCATAGATTTGTTTGACACTTCACTTAAAACCAATTTCTTTTTAAATCACCAATCAAGATGTCTCACTTATCTTTTGATAATCTTTCCTTTATTTGATGGTTTGACAGCTTGGTAACCAATTCTTTCAGATTCTTCCAATCAAACTAAGCCAGTTGTCTAGTAACGTCCTCTAGAGATTTCCTTTTACCAGATTCTTCCACTTGTAGAATCAATTACTTTTTCAAATTCAATTCTTTGAAAGATATGTAACTTAGTTGTATAATCATATTTCATTCTATTTCTTTTATTATACCAATCCATGGCTTTCTTTAAGCCAACCATTTTGGCGGTACCTTTATGGTGTAAACAATGCCCCCCATTACTTTGAGTTCGAACGAATTTGAAGTGACATTGTAATGACCTACTTTGTACAAACAGAGCAAAACTGTAATTTTACCCCCATAAGTGTAAAATTGTATTTTCATATATTTAAACAGACCATAGAGTGGTTTAGGAACCCATTGGACCAAATTAGAAGTATAAGACCCAAGTTAGGCCTCGAACCTGTCAAGTTCAAAAGTTATCATAATTTCGCATTTAGAGTACATTGGCAGGTCCATTGACACAAATCCTGAAATAATTGGAGGTCGTGTTAGACCTTGATGGAAATATATAGGAGTCTACTTTTCCTCAAAATAAATGGTTTGCAATTATGAGTTTCTTAAAAGAAGTTATGCCCATTTTCCCACAAGGTGTCTGTGTTGACAGACTCATAAATTTGGGGTAAATTATCAGGCCCATTGATACAAATCTCGAGTGAATTAGATGGTGATCCATACTTTTTTGGAAACCCCTTAAAGTCTAGTTTCCAATACAATAAACGGAGATCGATTCTGAGTTCTATAAAGAAAGTTATGAGCATTTTAGTGCAAGGGGATAAAATTTTAGAAAAACCTGTTTGGATCGATCCAATTTATTTGGATTGATCTAAGATTGAACCAGACACTCTCGGGTCTCAAAAAAGTACACAAACTATGTTAGATCGATCTAAATGACACAGATTATGATTTTTTTAGGTAAAATCAATTTTTCTTCATTTTGGGGAGTGTGGAACCCCCCAATTCAACCCAAACCCATATAAATATGATAAAAAAACCTTAATAGCCTCATTTACAAAAAAATAGAAATAGTTAAAGGGACTTTAGGAGTTTTGGAAGAGGAAGAAGTTCTTCCTTAATTGGGTAAGTTTCACTTACAACAATAGAAATCCTTCTAGCTTAGTTTGTTTTTCTACTACAAATTAATAATTTCAATCTTCTAATGTTAGAACTATAACTATTTTACAGAACAAGGTGTGAATAGAGGTTAAAGTGAATGTTTCTTGCTTAGAAACCTTGGATTTGAGCTTTGGTAAGAAAATCTTGCATACTATGGATGATGTGATGTAAATCCTACTTTGATCTTTAGAGTTTGTATTCGAAATCCTTTGGAATCTCTGAAAAATCATTAGCTAAACATTTAGATATAGTTTGACCATTGGATTAGGCTCTTTTGTAAGAATATCTAGTTTACTATGGATTTGATGATGTATATTCCTTTTTGATCTTTGGAGTTTGTATATGAATCTTTTAGAAATCTCTGAATTGTTTGGAAATCTTGATCCAACTCTTTGAACTTTGGACTTAAGCTTCTTTAGTAAGAAATCTTGCTTACTATGGATTTGATGATATAAATTCTCTTTGAACTTCTTTGATCTTTGTGGAAACTCTTTGGAATCTTTGAAAATATGTGAAAACCCATGCTCTAAGCTATTGAACCTTGTGAGCCCTAGGATCTAAGCTTCTCTACTAAGTATATCTTATTTTATATGGATGATTTGAGGTGAACTCCTCTTGTGATTTCAGATTATGTGATGTTATACATGGAATTCTCTGAGATTGTTGGAATTATTTGAATTCAATTCCTTAAAACATGTTAGATTTACGGTTTTCATCTTGTTTAATAAGTTTACATGTTCCTTATGCTTGGAATGACTCTTTTCTTATTGGAATCTCTGAAAATTCTATAGACCTATGTTTGAGACCTTTGGATCTTGTTTGTTCTTTAGATTTATCCTAATATGTGAAAGATTATTGATCTTAGTCACCGTGTGGATTGATTTCCTTCATTTAATCCCTTGAAATATATGAAATCCAAACTTACCTCATGTAAATCTTTAAAATCTCTGTGAAGTTATGAATCCTTCAAGATACATTCTAATTATGATCAATTCGAAAGGTAATCATGTCTTGCTCTTTGTTTGGAACACTAGAAGTGATATTAGTTGATCTCTATGATTCGATTTATTGGAATACATGTGAACTTCTGAAATTCTGTGAAAAGATATTGAACTCATTGAATTTATTAAACTCTATGCCTCCTATGTGATTATGTGAACCATGTGAACCTTCGAATCCCATTACATATTTGAATTAGTGACTCAATGAGACATCTTAATGAATCATTGTGATTCCGAACTTATGAATATCAAATTATACACTAAAATTGAATTTAAGTGAGACATGTGCCTTGAATGATTGATTTATGAAAATGTGATGCTTACGATTTCTTTACACATTATAGAAACATTTTGATTATTAAAATCATGTGGACCTTTGGACTTATTGATGTAAACCTCTTTTTGGACTTCGAACCTTGACTATTTGGGCCTACTCATAAAGTTAATTGTGAGAAAGTACTTTGGACATACTCTTTGGCTCACGGAGATTGGCCCTCCTCCTTGGGGTTATAACAAGGACATCGACCCTCCTCCTTGGGGTTATAACTAGGGCATCGAATCTACCCGTGGGGTTGGTCAGAACATACAAATACTTTACATTAAACTTTTGGATATCGAACATTGGACATTTTTTACATTGAACTTTAAACTCCCTCGAACATCAAACCTTGTGAATTTCGAACACTATGAATATCGAAAAGTACCTCATATATGCTCTTTGGCTCACAGACATCAGTCTTCCTCCTTAGGGTTATAACAAGGGCATCGACCCTCCTCCTTGAGGTTGTAACAAGGACATCGACCCTCATCCTTGGAGTTATAACAAGGACATCAAACCTACATGTGGGGTTGGTCAGAACATACAAATACTTTACATTAAACCTTTAGATATTGAGCCCCACTCATAGGCCGGTATGCGAGCACTCGAAGATATTGAGCCTCATTCGTAGGGTTATATACGAGCACTTGGAGATATGTAAAACTATGAGGATCTTCAAACTTATTGATGTGAACCTTTTAGACTTTAAACATTTTTATCATGTGGGCCTTGAGGCCCTTGACACCGGGCTAAGTGTGCCCTTTTGACATTTTTAGATATTGAACCTTAGACTTATTCGAATATTGAACTTTGTGGACTCCAAACACTTTGAACATCAAGCTTAGAATACTTTGAATCTTGAAACTCCTAATATTGAACTTCGATCATTGTGAACCATGTGGACTTCGAACACTTTGAACATCAAATTCTGAACACTCCAAAATCATAAAACATTAGATCTTTTGAGACTAACATATGTCATTAAATTTGTGAGCTTTGGCATTCGCATTGAATTATTATTTGAACTTAAACCTTTGTATTGAACCATTGGCTTATGTTTGACAGGTGACTATTGACATTTTTGTACTAGCATTATTGTGATTATTACTTTGATATCTGTTTAGCTTTGTATTTACTTTTGGACATGCTAGTATTTAGATGTGTATTTTACTTCAAATTATTTATAGTCTGCTAGATTTCTTACAGGTTGGGACTAACCTAGCCATTTATTTTTCAGACTAACTATTGTTGCAGGTCCTCCATTCGAGGAACTTGCTATGACATCCACAACTTTTTTTTGTCTTTCTTATCCTTATTTTGGACATATTTTGGGAGCCTCCCTTTGTTTTGGGATCATATTTTCAAACTAGTAGATGTTACCTTTGTATATTTGGGTGAGAGGGCACCCCAGTGATATCTCTCTTTTGATCTGATACTATTAGACTACTATGAACTTAGTGGATTTTGGATTATACTTCTGCATTTTTATCGAACCAAATGTGTATAGTTATTGATTACTGGACACGCTTCCGCAAACTATTGAAATATGATTATTGGATTAAGTGGGTTTAAGAAAAAAATCAAATGAGAGCATGTGGACTATATTGGATCTTACTTGTGGTCCCAAGCTTTGGGATAATTTCTATGTGGATTATCTAATTTATGAATAATAACAAATCCAAATCCAGGGCTTTATAAATCCATATCTGAATCCAGGTTCGGGGGTGTTACAAACATGATGTTCCATATTTCTTCCTTGAGCAGTAAACCTTTTATATAGGATATATATCTCATTCTTGTTCACTTCTAAGTCGTTAAGATTTCTCTATTATGATCTGTCCCGATATCCAAGGGATTTGCTTCGGTTTTCATTCCCCTTTTTCATCATTGTGTCTTTTATAAAAGCTAATTTCTTCATCATTTTGCACCATCGCTTCTTACCTTCTCTAAACTACTCCGCAAACTCCTTTTGAAGTTCTGTGTCACGGCGTCTTCAAGTGCAACATCTTCTTCTGTAGCAAACGCACCCGCTCCTACCGTATCTCTGTCCTCAAAGCTTGAGAGTCTTGTGGGTTCATCTAATTTTTCTACTCAGATACTTCTTTTTGTGAATGAATCCCCTGCTATTAAACTTGCTTTCCTTTATGTTCTTCCTAGTTCTTTACACACACAATATCCTCAACACAATTCCAAAACCCTCCTCCTAGCTCAGGAGAACTTGGACTGGGCAAAATGGACCAAGAATAACTCTTTGCAGTATTGCCCTAAAACCCATGGGGATTGGTTAGAATGGTTATCTAGGGTTCATCCCTATTACAGTGTTCTATTGGCAGAGTTAGGTATTTTAGAATCTATTTCCCTTTCCAAGTTTGTAATGCCCACTGATAGGGAATCATTGACCGCTATGATATGTTTTTGGTCTATTTCTTCCAATGCCTTTCATTTTTGTTGCGGCTTAGCTTCTCCCTCTATTTTGGATGTTTCTTCTTTAACTCTGCTCCCACCCCATGATGGTGAAGTAATCATGGCAAATTTAGCCCCTTCGTCTACAAATCCTCATTTTAACTCTTTCAATGCCAATAAATCTCATAAAAAGTTTATGAAAAAGCAAGAAGTGTTTACCAAAGAACATTGTGTCTTTCTTTTGTATTGGATTTGTCGTTACCTTATTTGTCCCTTCTAGTGGTTTGACTAAAGAGAATGGGGTAGTGGCTGTTGCTGTAGCAGGTGGTAGAAAAATTGCTCTAGGTCATTTCTTTTTTGTCCATTTGTATCAAGGGCTTAATAGTTTGAATCAAAAGAACCTCCATAGTTATGGTGGCCCTCTCTGGTTTCTTCATTTATGGATTTATGAATATATTTCTGATTTAGGAGATTGTTCTCCCTAACCTCCTCTAGAAAGCCAATTGTTCTCTTGTGGCATGGATCATTGCTCGGCCTAAATTTCTTCTATTCAAAAGGGGTTTCAAATTCTTTCAAGATCTTTTAATGGATCGAGATGATGCCTTGTTTTTTTTTTTTTTTACCTTTCATCCTCGTCAATATGGCCCTCTATGGTATACTTGCAATCTCCATTCTTTTGCCGATCCTAGTGAAAAAAAGATCTTTAATAAAGTATGGTGTTCATACGTTTCCTCCCGTGACTTGCATTACAGAGGAATTTATGATCAATTTAACTAGAAATTGGGAGTTCGAACCAGATGCCCCCAACAAATCTCTTGTTAATTTGGATTTTTCCAATTAGTACCTGTTCCTCCAATTCTCGTTACTAGAATTGTTCCTCCTTATTTTCATTCCTTGGTGGCCTCTCCCCTTGATGTTCTTAAAACTTTTGAAGATTTTGCTAGCCACCTTGAATCTTTCATTATGTATGGCACTCCACAAAATCCTCCTTGTGCAGTGAATTTTTATAAAGACTGGTGGAGAAACAACTTTTCTAGTAGAGTTCTTCCATTGTGTTTTGAATAAAATATCTCCAAGCTCAACAAGATATCAATCTCCCTAGACAAAACTAATTTGCTCCTCATTAGATGAATCCTAAGAAAGTGTCTAGTTCTTCCATTCATCCTGACTTGACAATGGCTTTTAAATCCCTTCCTCATATTCCTATTCCTCAGCTTCCCCCTCTTAATCCTCCAAGGTCTTAAAGAAAGGAGGTTCTAAGAAAGAAACAACAACAAAAACCAAGCCGAGAGCTAAGGACGCTTCTTCTAAATCCTTTATTAATCAAGGAATAATTATTTATGTAAATACATATTTTAACATTACTCATAAATGCGAAAGATTTTATAACATAAAATGGAATCCCTTTGAGATAAAGGAGGAAGTTGAGAATATAAGGAGGTCTATATTTGACATTAAGAAGGCGAAATTTGATGATGAATGTGTGAAGAAATTTCTAAAGGCAAGGGATCCTGTGGAAAATAAGAGCGCTTATCTTTTGCCTTTCGAGCCAGTTCTTCCAAAAATCCCAAAAGCTCCCTTTGGCATAGCGGATCCAGTTACCTCCTCACAAAGTAGTAGGAGTAGAATTTGAGGGAGCATACTTTTCATGCTTTCATCCTCTCTTAAAGGCTAGCATTGTATCTATTTGGGGTGACCCCCAAATTTATCTTAGTGAAAGAAGTGAATTTTTTTCCTCATTTATAATTCTTTCATCTTTTATTAACTAACCATTTCCTTCCTCTGAATCTTTCAGTGGATGATGCTCAACCCTTACCTGGATATAAATATGATCATGAGGACATTGAACCATTATGCAAAAGAAAAAAAAAACTTGGTTAAAAAGAAAGATTGCCCGCTTCTATTCTAGCTCCTTCAACCATCTCCCATCGTACAAGACAAAATTCCTTTCAAACTAAAATTTAGGAGATTTTTAGATGTTATGAAAGAAGAAGGTTTTTCCGATCACCTTGAAAAGACTTCTGGCATTGTTCTTCGTTCTTCTTCGGGGGTCGTCAATTCTCTTAAGTAAGCATTCCAAAATCAGTCGTCCAACCTATCATCTACTAGTCATAGTGTTTCTCACCCAAACTCATCAGCCCTTTTGGATTTTCCCATAATGGTTGATCTTTCTTTACTAAACATTATCTCTTTCGTCACCAATCTTCTTGAGATGGCATATGTTAATTCTCCTAGTGATGAAGATGATTTGGAGATGACGTTGAAGAGTCTTATGGGTGAAAGGTCTTCTTTTGAAGAATTGTTGCTAGAAAGTGCATCGATTTTTCCCACTTCCCACAACTTAGGCCAACCTTCTAATCGTGAGGTTCATATCCAACAAATCAAAGAATAGGTTGGTTCTTTAATCAGCCTAGGCTATCTTGAAATCACTCTTCTTGAGAACAAGTTCAACGTGGAAGAAGTCATTCATAAGGTTTTTAGTATTTCTTCTGATGTTCTAACCCCGTTCATTTGCTTACCACTCATATGTATTCTATATTGGCCTCACATAAGGGATACGAAACAATCACTTCTGGTATACAACATCAAGGAAATCTTTACGGAAGATTCAAAGATTGTGACCTGCATACCAGGATTTCAAAGATATATTAATATTTTTTAGGCTAAAAAAGATACTTCTCTTCAAAAGATTTCTAAAGTTGAACAAGAAATTAAGTCTATGGATGTAGAAATTCAATGGCTAGAGGCTCGGAAGACCCAAAAGCAGGCGAAAGCTGTTATAGAGAATATCAAGGTTGAAGATGTTGGCAAGAAGAGGAAACTTCTTGCACAAGACATGAAATCCACTATCTCCAAATAGCACAAAGTGGATTGTGAGTTGAAGAAAGTTGGAGGAAAGAGAAAAAAATTTCTAGTCATCTCATTTGAATTATCTTGTCTTGGGAAAAAACCCAAGATTTCTTCAAGAAAAACTTTTAGAACCGTCTTTGGCATGAATGCCATTTGTTTTGGATGTGTATTTAATTTGACAGCATGTGGATCATTTTTTTTTTCTAATTCTTTATCTTACACCAATTTCTTTTTAGATGTTTTGAACTTATTATGGCCTCCAAGCTATTTATGTTTATTTTGTTTTGTGGATGATAATAAATTTGCTTCCTTTTACCCTTATTTCTTATGGAATCCTTCACAATTCTCTTGCAGGAACCTTAGTCTGGCATTAATATGCCTGACTTAGCTAACGGGAGATTATTGGTTTTCCTAATTAGTGGGAAAATATTTTTTCGATATTGTCCGTTTATGGCTTTCTTCATAACTAACTCATCTACTTCTTGCATAATATATGCCCCTTCTAGAATAACTTGTAAAATTTTATGTGGTCCTTCCCAAATGGGTGACCATTGGCAAAGGCATGATCTCTAGTACCTATAGGAAAAATTGTGTTCCTCAATAATTCCCCTTCTTTGAAAATTTTCTTTCTTATTTTTGTTATAAGCTCCAGCTACTTTCTACTTATTTACTTTCATAGTGTCCAAAGCTCTTAACCTTCATCCACATCTTCTAATTCTATTATCATGGCTTCATTAAATTCTTCTAGGCTTAGCTTCTCCTGAAATGCCACCCTTATGGAGGGAACCACTATCTCCATAGGTAGTATGGCATCATGCTTATATGTTAAGGCATGAGGACTAGTACCAGTGCTTATCCTTTAGAAGTGCTATAGGCCCAAAGAATTTGTGGAAGAATTTGGTGCCATGATCTAACTTTATTGATAATGATGCTTCTGAATAAATCTTTAAGTATTTTGTTGGATGATTCAACTTGACCATTATCTTGAGCATAGAAAGAGGTGGAATACAACATTTTAATGTCGAAATATTCTACAAATGGTTTTACTCTTGGCTTGTGAAAACAATACCCATATCTGTTGTAATAGATTCTGGGAGGCCGAAACGATATATGATATCTTCTTTTATAAATTAAATAATGTGGCTCTAATTGACTTCTTTCATCGGTTTTGCTTAAATCCATTTAGTGAAGTAATCTGTAGCCACATTCATAGAAGAATGCATCTCAGATGAAATAAGGTTTATCTTCCCTATTAAATCAAACGCCTCGCCCTTAAATGACCATGGCTTAACAATTGGATGTAATTCCACCATGCGCACCCGTTGTCTGGGACCATATTTTTGACATGGCTTACAAGGTTTTGCATGGTTTATATAGTTAACCATTATGGTTTTCCAATAGTAACCATATCTTCTCAATAACCATCTCATTTTTATACCGATTTGATTCCTACCATGTGTCTTGTAACTTCTCTAGTCATAAATTTGTTTAACACCTCATTTAATAACCAATTTCTTTTGAAATCTTCCAATCAAAATGTCCCACTTATCATTCAATAATTGTTCCTCTATTTGATGGTTTGACAGCTTGCTCGGTAACCAATTCTTTTAGATTCTTCCAAACAAACTAAGCCACTTGTCTAGTAACCATTCTCTAGAGATTCTGTAGTGACCAAACTAAAATAATAATAATAATACTAAAATTATAAATAAAATAAAATAAGGAAAAAAAGAAGGAAATAAAGGAGATAAGAGGGGGGTATCTTGGTCTTTTGACTGAAACATCAAATAAGAAAGTGGAATGTCATTTGATAATTCCAGATCGTGCCAACGGGAGAAGGAAAAAAAGGGAAATAAGAGGAAGAAAGAAAATGAGGAAGAAAGATGGAGAGAGAAGAAGGAAAGGAAAGAAAGAAACAAAGAAAAGAAAAGAATAAAAGGGGGTCGTTGGCCATTCCAGGCCGAGCAACCCTACAACTCACAGAAAAAAAAGAAAAAAAAACACATAATAGAGGAGGAAGGAGAATAGGGCATCAGCCTTGCTTCCGACAGAACGACGATGAACAACAAGAAGATAAAATAGCAGAGAGGAGAGTGGCAAAAGAAAACCTCATCCATGGCATGCAGATTCGGCGAATCGACAGTGGGTTGAGAGAAACACCCCACAAATCGACAGGTAAGTGGGTTGTCTCTAGTCAGGGTTTTTCCCACTCACCTTCTGATCCTCATCCTCGTCCCTTCTTCGTTATATAAATGGAGTAGAGGATTTTAGATGAAAATATTGTCGTAGAGTGATGAACCCCTTTGCTTTGGGTAGAAGTACATATCTATATGAATAACCAATCCTTGATTTTTTGAATATAGTTTCATGTGTTTCATATTTATTCATAGACTTGTAGATTTAATCAATATACTCGTATGAACTAGGCTTATAAACTACTACTCGTAGTAATATACATACATACATATAAATATAATAATAAAAAATATAAATGGATTTTATATTTTTACATGAACCTTATTTATTAATTGTTGTTTTGTAGTTAAGTGACAATAAAATTATAGTAATATATTTTGGAAGCTTATTTAGAAGCTACTGTTTTGGAGTTAGGTGAACATGGAATTGATTTAATACCTTTACATGTATCTTATTTATAAATTCACTATTTTGGTAGATGAGAGATGGTGAAATTATATCTAAATATCTACTTGAATCATGTTATAAACCGCTGGTTTGTAATTAAGTAATTTTATATTTGTATTAATGAATCTTAATATATAAACCCATCGTTTTTTGGTACATAAATATCAGTGAATTTGTAGTATTATTTTTATTTGAATCCTAATTATAGGTTGTTGTTTAGTAGATGAATAACTGAAAGTTTACATTATTAGTCTTGTATGAATGTTATTTGTAAATATAAGAAATTGTGGATATCTATTAATATATTTTTTACATAAATCAATCTTTTTTAATGAGCCACTATTTTGTAGATTGATATCAATATCCTTAATTAATTATCTATATAAACTCTTTTGTATCAATATATTCACGTCAAGCATCCTTATATGCTCATTGTTTCATAGTGAACTGCTAGTAAAATTTATATCCATAAAAATGAATCATCTTCAAATGCTTGGTAATGGTGTAGCTAGTTACTCATGAAATTTTAGCCAAATTCTTGCTGATAGGGATTATACACTTGTTGAGTTCAAATATGTATAATGCAAAAAATTTTGTGGTAGTTTATGTAAATGTTGTCTTATGACTGAAGAAATGAGGGTCTTCTTCTAGATAGATGTATATTTTGGATACTGAGAACTTAAGTAGTTCCCCTTATTTAATAAAATCAAGAAGAAAAATTAGGCATTGAAAATGGGTTGAAAATACATAGGGGATGGTTATGTTTACATGAATTACAAATGAAAGATTATGAATATATGCATGTGAAAGAAATGATAATTGCTTAAAATTGCATAATTATCATAATTAAAATAATCATTATTGCATTTATTTTATGTGTATTTATACTAAATTATTTTCTTTTATAGGAACTCAAGAAATAGCCAATTGAATTATGAAGCCCATTAGCAAAGCCTACTAATGGTGATAAAGTCAAAAGATGGTAGAGATCAACACCAACCAATCTAATCAAGTGAAGATTAAGCATCTAAGGGAATTCAAGGGTCGAGATTAATACAAAATGATGATTAGACATTGGACCAGTTCACTCATGGGGTCAAACAAGTCAAAAACGTTAAAAATATGTGGGGTATGTGTGCAAAAATATCTTCACTTCATGCCTATTTTGGAAAAATCGCTAAGAAATGAGGTTTTGAGTCACTCGCAACATTTTGCCCATAACTGTTGACTCAAAACTCGGATTAAGGCAACGTTGGTGGCTTTGGTAAGAAG
>JAOXJP010234932.1:0-24092 GCA_025762735.1 Platanus orientalis
ATTGGAAGAAGATGCCAACTTGCTAAGTTGGTAAAGTCTGTGGGCGTCATACCACAGACCTGTGTTCAAAACCCGTCTTCACCTAAATTTACCTATCAAAAAAAAAAAAAAAAAATGGAAGAGGGTTTGATGAACCATGTGTTATGTTTGTTTGTCTGCACTCCAATATTAGAAACATGGAATTAAATGTCGACATATTTTGGTACATTTCGTATGGAATATGTTGACAACGGTGACTAGCTATGTGATTTCTACCTATAATATAAAAATACAATGTTTTGGTCAAAATGTCGAGGCCTTTTGTATGGTTCAGTTACTTTGACCGGAATGATACATATTTAAATTACATCTTGGATGACATTGTCAATTAAGTCAACCGATGCTTTACTTCTGCTGTGAGGAGTAAAAGAAGTGGAAAAACCCATTTTTCTGCCAAATATTTGTGATTTTGGCACTACAATTAAGATCTAAGACTTCATTTATATCCACTTTATTCAAAAACCTTTATTGTATTGCGAATCAGGATTTTGAGATAAACTCAGAAATTTTCAGAAAACCCATTTTCCCGAAAATTTCAGATAATGATTCGGCCCCACTTACACTTTGATGGAGTTAAGTATTTTGTTTTTTCCAAACTTTATTTTTAATCTTTAGCTATATAAATATACAAAAATATGAAAACTTTGAAGCAAATAGAACTTGCTATACATGATTTGGTCTGATCTACACTATGTGGTGATTTGGTAGTCTGTTTACAGAAATATTCTTGTATATGTATTTTTTTTTAAACTAAACAAATTTAAAAAATTTCATAAAAATATTGTAAATAAGGGAAAATGAAGGGGATTTACAATGTTTATTTCTTTATCTTTACCTGTGATTTGTTTGAAAATTTTAGTATTTTTTAGTAAAAATAAGAATTTTTTTTTTTTTTTGGGGGAAAAAAGCTGAACCTTATCCATGTATCAAGTAGGACATGGCATTTGAAAAGATTGGAGTAAATTATGTAGATTTGAATAATTTTCCCTACTTTTTGTATTATGTGATGTTTGAAGTTTGCTTTAAAAGTTAAAAATATTTTTTATTATGTGACGTATTAGTGATGTTTAGGAATATTTTTGCATTACATACATTATTTTGCACTAAAATGTTTCTCTTTTCTAGTAGGGGTATAGTGGTCCATTCCTCGAATTGGGTATATATATGTGTGTGTGTGTGTGTGTGTGTGCGTGTGTTTTAATGTTTTATATTTTTTGTATTGCTGGGCTAAGCCCAGATAAAGGAGGGTTATGTCTGTTTGAAAGCTAACATATAGCCCCAATGAATTTAAAGTAGTGTTTAACGTATCGATACGATATGACTGTATTGTATTAGTATCAAGGAGGGGGTTACAAAAAACTCTCAATAGTCTTAAATTTTTTTAGTACTGCTGTTACGTAATGGTGTATCAATATGTATCACCGATACATGACAAAAATTCTTTATAAATGGCCACTTTTTGGTCGATATTGTATCAATGAACGGAGACCCCCCTATCACAATTTGTCAAATTTTCTTAAAAATCATTTTTTATTTTTTTTTGTAGAAAAAGCTTTTACTAGAGGACTCCACTTTCAAAGCAAGGAAAAGGAGATCAAAGAGAAGAATCCTCTTTAACAAATATATATATATATATAAGAAGCTAAAGAGATCTACAAATCAATAATTCTCAACAAGTCAATGCTATAAACTAGATTCCTATTCTATCAATTGCTTTGAAAGAATCAAAAGGAAAGATCTAATGATGAGTTAACTTAAGCCAAGCAAAATAAGAATCTAATAAAATAAAGAAAAGTTAAGAATTAATCATGCAAATATTAAAGCTACCAACTAAATTAGAGACTAGTTAACAAACTATGCAATCAAGACCTATAAAATGGGCAAAAAAGGATAGGTGTATGGCTGGACAAGAAGCTAACAAGGTATGTATATGAATGATAAAGTATATGAAAGTATGAAAATAAGCGAAGGTACATAAACTAAGTGACATGGAGTTCAAATGGGGGACGACATGGCTGTTGGCGGCAAGCTAAAAGGTTGCAAAGCAGTGACTTGGCATGATAGAGTTATAGGCTTATATGTAGAGTGCGTGTGTGATGGTATAATGGTATTTTGTATCTTACTGTACCCTAATATATAATACAGAGCAATATCGTGTGGGAGAGGTAATTAACTCTCTCCTTGCATTTCTCTCATCTTTTTCTCTTTCTTCTTCTCTTTCTCCTCTTTTTCACTCCCACAAATTCTAACTTGGTATCAGAGCGGGTTCATGATTGAAGACTGATCGCGTTGAAAAAAGGCGAATAAAAGCACTGCTGACGTCAGCCATACGGACACTGATGTTAGCAGGTCCGTAGGTCGGGTGGAACCCAAAAGTAAGGGTTTTTTATCGTGGTGATTTATCAGGATTTGTCATGATTTTTCCATGATTTTTCAGTGATCGAAACAGGGTTTTTTGAGCGATTTTGTGAAAAATGGAAAAACGGCTAGATTTGAAAAAAATGCTTGATCCGATTGCCTCGGGGTTTTTTTCGATGGATGATCTCTACTGGTTGGGTTGTTTTTATGTAAGGGATCATTTATAAGTGGTCTCACGCTGTTTGGTGGAGAATCGAAGTGTCGGTGAAGATTTTCGTCCAGGCACTGTAACGCCTAACATTTTTTGAGGGGTTTTTTTGCGATTTTTGTGCTCCGAAAATTGATTTTGACTCTCCAATCGAGTTCTACTGGTTGTTAATCACTACGTGTGAGTGATTAAGTGTGTTGGTGGTTGTGATTTCCCTGTTGTTGTGATTCGGGGCTGTTTTCACCTCCCTGGCCTCGTGTTGAAGCCTAACCGTGCATGTACCTTGTCATTTGTGCTATTCCCACTTGTGGTTGTGTGAGATTAGTGATTGTGGAGGTTTCGTTGACGTGTGATACCCTTATTTTGAAGTTTCAAGTATGTCGGAAACAAGTGATATCACATCCGTGCCTTCTGACAGACTGGAAGTGTTAAATGATAATCCAAACACTTTCATTTCTATAGTTCGGTTTGATGGTAACAATTTTCTACCTTGGTTTCACTTTGTACAAATATATATTACTGGTGAAGGGAAACTCGGATATTTGACGGGTGCAACCAAAGCTCCAGCTTCCAGTGCTCCTACTTTTCCTAAATGGGAGGCGGAAAATGCCATTATTGTGTCTTGGTTACTCTATTCCATGAAGCCAGAGATTTCTAACACTTTCATGTATCTACTGATTGCCAAAGCTATCTGGGATTCCATGATTCAGACATATTCAAAGAAAAACAATAAAGCCATGATGTATGATCTGCGACAGAAGGTGGCTCATTTCCGTCAAGGTGATAAATCCCTCTCTTCCTATTATTTTACACTTAAAAGGATGTGACAAGAAATTGATTACTATAAGAGTTGTCGCCCCAAGTATTCTGATGATGTTGTTGAATATCACAAGGAGATGGAAGAGAGTAAAGTATTTGATTTTTTAGCCGGTCTTAATTCTGAATATGATGGTATTCGCATACAGATTTTAGGGAACGATCCATTCCCGTCACTTAGTGAAGTTTACTCATATGTTCAGGAAGAAGAGGATCGTAGGCATGCCATGTTGAACCGTACATCACTCTCTTCTATAGAAAAATCAGTTATTCTCTCATCTAATCAGCGGGGTGGCCGTGGTGGCTCCCATGAACGTAGTAGTGCTAGTCGGGGCTGTTTTAGAGATGGTCGAGGCGGTTTTTCAGGGGATGAGAGAGATAAAGTCAAATGTGATAATTGTGGTTGTTTTGGACATTTAAAGGACACATGTTGGGACTTACATGGTCATCCCCAGGAGTTTTAGGGTCGTCCTCAATGTGGTTCATTTGTTGGAGGATGTGGTGGTTCTCGTTTTGTTCATGGAGGCCATTCAAGTGCTAATTCAATGACCTCTATTACTCTAGATCCTACACCTGCATTATCTACTGAGTCTACTTCCAACTTCTCTCATGATGAGATTAAGGCTCTACGACGCTTCATGTCGAGTTTGGACACATCCACGTCCTCTCCTTAGACCTCGTTTGCTCATTTAGGTATCTCTACCTCTGCGTTCAGTGCTAGTGTCTCTTCTTCTGGTCACTCCTTGATTATTAATTTAGGGGCCTCTGACCATATGACTGGTACGTTTTCTCTTTTTTCCTCTTATTCTATTTGTTATGAGAAAGATAAGGTACGTATTGCCGATGGTTCCTATTCGTCTATTGTTGGCAAGGGAAACATACTCGTCACCCCTTCTCTACCTTTGACATCCGTTCTTCATGTTCCCAAGTTTACTTTAAATTTGTTATTTGTTAGTCATTTGACTAAGTCCTTAAACTGCAATATAACTTTTTTTCCCCTCTCATTGTGTCTTTCAGGACTTGAGTTCGAGGAAGATGATTGGTAAGGGACATGAGGACAATGGCCTATATATCCTGGATATCCCTCCATATTCCGCATTACCTGTTCAACAGATTTCAGCTCCTGCAATAAATGATGGCAATCTTAGTTCCATGTAGCTTTCTTACTGGCATAACCGTTTAGGCCATCCTTCTCTCTCTATTTTTTAAAAAATTGTTTCCCCATTTGTCTTCTAGTTGTAGTTCTGTTTTTCATTGTGCTCCTTGTGAGTCTGCCAAGTATTATCGAACCTCTTATCCAATTAGTTTGAATAAAAGTGAATCTATTTTTGATATTGTACACTCTGATGTATGGGGACCTGCTCCTACTGTTTCTTTGTCTGGGTTTAAATATTTTGTAACCTTTGTTGATGACTATTCTTGTGTTACTTGGATTTATTTATTAAAATCGAAGAGTGATGTTTTTTTTTCTTTTGTCTCCTTTCATAAGATGGTTGAAACCCAGTTCAATAAGAAAATTAAGATACTGTGGTCTGATAATGGTGTTGAATATATATCCCATGTTTTTTCCTCCTTTCTTGACCAGTTGGGAATTCTTCATCAAACCATATGTCCCAGTACACCAGAGCAAAATGGAATTGCAGAGAGAAAAAATAGGCATTTACTTGAAGTGACTTGTGCATTGTTATTCACTATGAATGTCCCCAAAACTTTCTGGTCAGATGCCATTCAGACAGCGGCCTTTCTCATTAATAGAATGCCTAGCCGCGTGCTTAACTTTCAATCACCTCTTAAGGTCTTGTCTTCTCTTACATCCTTGTTCTCTATCCCCCCTAAAGTCTTTGGGTGCATTTGTTATGTACATATCAATAAATCCCAGCGATCTAAACT
Organism: Platanus orientalis; assembly: GCA_025762735.1. Classification (NCBI taxonomy): domain Eukaryota; kingdom Viridiplantae; phylum Streptophyta; class Magnoliopsida; order Proteales; family Platanaceae; genus Platanus; species Platanus orientalis. Next base: position 5,312 of record JAOXJP010234932.1, read on the forward strand.
TGATCCTAAAGCTCTTAAATGCATTTTCTTAGGATATGCTCCTAGCCAGAAAGGTTACAAGTGTTATCACTCTGCTTCTCAACAACAATTTGTTTCTATGGATGTTACCTTTCATGAAACAATTCCATTTTTTTTCTTCTCCTAGTTCGTCCCAAGGGGAGCATTCTTCTGCAGAGCCGTCTCATCCTCTTCCTGTTCCAGCTTTTATCTTTAACTCAGGTGTTCATGGTGAGGGGGAGAAGGTTCTTCAAGTTTATTCCAGGAAGAAGAAATCAGGCACTTCGACTGTTCTTCTCGTTCCTGGTCAAGATGTCTCTTCGGCTTAAGCTCCTGATCTAGGTAATCCTTTTGCTTCTCTTGACTCTGATCTTCTGATAGCCATTAAGGTGTTCGATCTTTCGTCAAACATCCTTTGACTAAATTTGTGTTTTATCAGTCCTTATCTCCTTCGTATTGTCGCTTTGCTCTTGCTTTGTCTTCTGTGTCTGTGCCTCGCAGTGTTGCAGATGCCCTTTCTCAGCCACAATGGAAGGCTGCTATGCAGGAAGAAATGGTTGCTCTTGAGAAAAATGGCACTTGGGATCTTGTTGATTTGCCTCAGAATAAAGTTTCTGTTGGGTGCAAATGGGTTTATACAGTCAAGCTCAAACCTAATGGCTCAATTGATCGTTATAAGACTCAGTTGGTTGCAAAAGGATACACTAAAATCTATGGGACTGATTATCAAGAGACCTTTGCTCCTGTTGCTAAGCTTAACTCTGTTCGGGTCCTTATTTCCATTACTACAAACAAGGGCTGGCCTCTCCACCAGTTCGATGTAAAAAATGTTTTCCTTCATGGTGATTTAGTTAAGGAAGTGTACAATCAGCTTCCACTTGATTTTCTGCCATCTTCTTCAAAAAGTAAAGTCTGTCACCTCAAGAAATCATTTTATGGCCTCAAACAATCTCCCCAGGCTTGGTTTGAATGCTTCCGCCTTACTGTCCTTCGGTTTGGGTATTTTTAGAGCCACACTGATCATACTTTATTTCTCAAACATTATGGCGGTGCTACTTTTATTGCCTTGATTGTTTATGTGGATGACATTATTGTCACAAGTAATGATCCAGTGGCGACCTCTTAGTTGAAACTAAGGTTGGCACGTGAGTTTGAGAGTAAAGACCTTGGCCCACTTATGTATTTTTTTGGGCATTAAAGTTGCTCAGTCTATAAAGGGTATTTGTGTCTCTCAACGGAAGTATGCTTTGGATCTCCTTACAAAAATTGGTATGACCGCTTGTAAACCTATTGCTACACCAATTGATGCCAATCATTGCTTGACTACAAATGTGGGAGATAAACTTATTGTGCTGGCAGGTATCAATGTCTAGTGGGCCGTCTTATTTACCTTACCATCACTAGACCTGACATTGCTTATGCTGTCAGCGTTGTCAGTCAGTTTATGCATGTCCCAACTACTATGCATCTTGATGCCATGTATTGTATTTTTCGTTATCTTAAGCACAATCTTGGTGTTGGCCTGTTGTACTCTAGGCGATCTGATTTACTTATTAAGGGTTATATTGATGCGGATTGGGCTGGTTCTCTCACTGATTGTCATTCAACCTTTGGCTACTGCACTTTTATTAGTAGTAATCTCGTTACTTGGCGAAGCAATGAACAATCTGTTGTTGTCCGTTCTAGTGCTGAAGTTGAGTTCCGTTCAATGGCTCATGGTATTTGTGAACTTTTATGGTTGCGGTTTCTTACTGAACTTGGTTTTCCTATCACTTCTCCTATGCGCCTCTATTGTGATAATAAGGCTGCCATTAACATTGCTCATAATCCTGTATAGCATGATCGCACCAAACATATTGAAGTTGATCATCATTTTATCTGAGAAAAACTCCTTACTGATGTCATTTGTATACTGTTTATACAAAATGGAGATCAACTTGTGGATATCTTCACAAAGGGTCTTGGTCATGATTTGTTTTTGTTTTTGACTTCCAAGCTGGGTCTCTTTGATGTCTATTGCCCAGCTTGAGGGGGAGTGTAGGCGTATATGTAGAGTATGTGTGTAAAGGTATAATGGTATTTTGTATCTTATTGTACCCTAATATATAATAAAGAACAATATCGTATAGAAGAGAATACAATACTCTCTCCCTGCGTTTCTCTACCCTTTTCTCCTTATTCTTCTTCTCTTGCTCCTCCCAAAGGTTCCAACTTATCCATGGTCTTCCAACTTCTTTTCGACATGGTATGCTCTCGTATCAAAGGGCATCTCTATAGAACAATGCATGCCAAAACCTACACAAAATAGTGTAGGATTCCATTCATCCAGGGGGAGGTATATGTAGAAGTATTCCAAAGAGACCCTCTTCGGAATACTTCTACAAGATATCCATCCAAACTATAAATATAGGCCATATAGTTAGTTGTGTGCTAGATAAGTTATAATCTCACGGATCTCTAAAGTGAATAATATTTTAAATGTTTTTTTTTCCATTTGATTTGGGATTAACTCATCCTGCTTCACAGGAATGACTCAAATCCATGTCAGAAGAAACACCATATCCTAGTGTATGAGTGATGTAAAACCAAGGTTCTGATACCAAACTGATGTTGGACAGTCTAGGGAAAAAGACCTTGGACTGAACTACAAAGAGTAGTGGCGGATAGAATGATATGTTACTTGACTAAATGAAATGAAATAGCATTTACAAAATTTTTAAAAAGAAAGGATCAACAAGTAAAGACATCAAAATTTAAGGAGCTTTAATAATAGGTAAATGATAGAAGAATAGGAGAAGATGACAGAGTTTCAAGGAGTCCACCTTGAATTGTTGTGGATTCCACCACAACTATTGTTAATGAAATCCAGCATTAACAGCACCTTGGAGTGCACCAAAGCAAGAACAACAAAGACAATCTTCATTGCTTTCAATTGACTGTATTCATAGGCCAAAGTTCTCCTTTATTCTTCAAAAAACATAAAACTCAACCAAATAAAAGAAGAAATAGGAAAGAAAAAAAAAATCACAATTCCTACTAGAGAAGAAAACCCAATAAAAAGAGAAAAAAATAGTTCAATTCTTAAAAAAGAAAAGCCAACCAAAAGAGAAAAAAAAAAATCCACCAAAAATAGAAAATAAATTTCCTTCTCAAAAGAAAAACAAGATATCCCAACCAAAATAGGAAGAGAAACTAACCAAAATAAAAAAACACTCTACTTCCTTCTAAACATTGTTCGCTGATTCAGATTTTTTACTCGACTTAGATAGTTCAGGAATTGACTTGACTCAAGAGTCACTAAAGTCAACTTTGGGACTCATGTCATTTTTGTTTTTTATAATATATATAAATACTTAAAAATACAAATTACAAATAATATTTTGGATAAGTTATTGTCCATTTTTATGATAATTATTAGTGTTTTGTATTATCATAACTTGAAGCTTCAATTTGAATTGTTCAACAAATTCATAATCTCAATTTTAACATTTTTATATTCAATTTGTAGTGTTCAATAAAAAAAATGACAAATGGTTCAGAAAAATATTGAAGGAATCATGGAATGCATACCAGATCATGTTGACTGGCATCATAAGGCAGTCAATAATAGATTGAAGGCACATTCAAGCATATCATGTTGGTTGGCATCATAAGCTAATCCATTTTTTTTTTTGGATAAATATAAGTTAATCCATCAGATCATGTTGATTGGTATCATAAGCTAATAATATTTCTTAAAATTTATTCAGAAATGTCTCTTAACGGTTTGAAGCATATTCAATCAATTAGTGAGACACGATAGGTTGGGGTTTTGGAACAGTTCTAACTTAATCACTATGCCTTTATATTCACAGTTTCACTCACACAGACAAACACACTTTCACATTATGTCAAAAAATGAACATCACTGAGTCTTCATAATAGAATAAGGACTTGAATGATAGCTCAATATTTTGTATTTTACCTCAACCACAAGGTTGAAAGGCCGATTTCCAAAAGATAAAAATAAATAAGTAAACAAAGGATGCAAGTCAAATAAAACCATTTAACCAGTAAAAAGAGAATGAAAAGTAGAGGAGCACTATTGCCGATCCAAATTGTCCTAGGCTTCTCCCTTATCTTTTACTGGATTTTTCGATATCAAAGTAGCCCTAGAAACTTCAATCCCTTAGAGACAAAACTCTACTCTTTTTAATCCTAAATTATTACTAGTTATTAAGCTTGTTTCTTTTCAAATGTCTCTCTCTCTCTCTCTCTCTCTCTCTCTCTCTCTAACTTTTCAGGAACCTCTGTGATAATCACCACAACATCACCCATTTTCTTGCACAGAATTTCAACAACCTCTTAGTGATCATCACCAAGAACTCATCAACCCATGCCTTAGAGATGGGAAAAAAAAGGGGGGGAGGGGGATGGAAACATGAAAAAAAAAAAAAGAGAACACTTCATCCCCATTCAAGCAAGACAAGTTGAGTAATCGAATCGATAGCATGATCCTGATCCCCATTCATTGATGAATAACAAACAATGAAAAAAACACTTGTTGATTTTAGTAAAGAGAGCCAAGTGTTGGAGATAAGAGAAGACGGAGAATCAATGGAAGTTGCAAATTGATCAGTTAAATGTTCCTAACTTTTAAGTTTGATAGAGGCGAGCATTCAGCCAGAAACCTTGAAGGCTTGAAGCTTTTTTTTCCTTCTATCTTCCATGTAGTCATGTACTAGGATTTTGATTTTTGAAGTTTGAACAAAGTGAACACTAACAGAACACAAAGGAGAGAAGAAGGGCTTATGTGTTCTGCCCTAGGTTTTTCCTTTGTTTTTTGGTATAAGCCCACAAGTTTTCTCTTACATATTATATACAGTTTATACTACAGTAATTTACTTTATTATTTACTTAATTGGATATTAAAAACCGTTGTGTTAAGAGTCACCAGAGTTCTATGGCTCAGCCTTAGTCACAGGAGTCAGCCGAGTAGTGCCAACTAGGAAGCACGGACATTCCAAAATCCTCGGCTTGTCTGTGTCCGACACGTATCAGATACTAACACTTCAAGGATACCTTTGCATGTATGTCCGCAACATGTTGGAGAACAATTGTTTTTGACACGTTTGGAACATGGAATTCTAGAGAGTTTAGTAAAATAACTCAAAGAATGGGGGTTAATTGAAAAAATACCCAAAAGAGTATTATAGTAAATACAAATAAGAAAAGAAATAAGTAGGGAAAGGAGGAGATGTTGGGTTGCAAAACGAACGACTCAAACCTTGTGATAGAGAGAAGAAGGAAAGAAGAGGAAAAGAGGAGAAGAAAAGAAAAGAAGAAGAAAAAAAAAGAAAAAGAAGGAAGAAAAAGATAATGAGAGGTATAGAGTTCGTGGAGAAACGCAACACATGGTTCTCTTCTCTCTTAGTTTTTTTTTTCATTTTCATTGCAATTTTTGAACTCTTAGTACTTCGTACTCTAAAGACTAAACATCATTATATGGGTATAAATGTGTTTCTTTGCCCTATTATTACTTTTAAATTAGTTTTAGATATTTTTTCAAACATTTGATGCATGTTATTTATTTTTTAAACATAAAATATAGCTAAAAATATGAATTAATTGTTCTATCGTATCCTAGTTTTTCAAGAATTGCCATGTTGTCGTATCCGTATCGTATCACACCCATGTCTCGTGTCAGTGTCCATACTTCCTAGAGTGCCAATGACTCGGCTGAGCCATGTATCCATTTGAATTAGAAGGTTGAATTGACTCACAAAACCTTCAAGTTGAGCCAACTTAGCCAAGTTAACTCAGAGAGTTGGCAAACATTGCTTCTAAAGAGGAAATCCCAACCTAATCAAGAAAAGATACTTTCCAATCCTTGTTAGCACTGAGTCATGCATCCATCCGAGTTAAAGGCTTCCCTTGACTTGCAAAGCCTTCGAGTAAAGTCAACTTGGCCAAGTCACTAAGTCAACTCAGTAAGTTGGCAAGTTGAAAGAGATTATTGATTAAAACCATAAAGAGGAAGTCAAAGGTCTGTTGGAGGAGGAGAAGATTTCAGTGGTGCAAGCTAAAGAAGATAATGGGAAGGTTTTAGAGATGAAAGAGGTGATGAGGAGGCAAAAGTCTAGAATCCAATGGCCATGAGAAGGTGACAGTAACACAAAGTTCTTCTATAAGATAGCGAGTTGTAGGAAAAGAGAAAATGCTATCATCCAGTTAAAGATAGGGGGAGATGTTTTTTAGGAGATAAGGGGAAATATGATCGAATATTTTAAAAGGTTGTATTTGCAACCTTGGAAATGGCGTCCGAAGAATTCAGGGTTGATGACGGCTCAAATTTGCACTCTATTGGCTGATTTCTTAGAGCGTCCTTTTGATGAGGAGGTGAAAAAAATAGTTCAAGAACTGGATGATGATCAAGCCCTAGGTCCACTGACGTAGGAAAATCAATCAAATGATGAATTGGTTTCTACAGAAAATTTAAGGAATAGGCTCTCAGTTAGGCTAAAATTAGGGAAGAAAACAGGGTGTTGTTTGGCATAATATGGTCTCATGCATTGGCTTAAAGGTCTAACATAAAGAAGCTGATTAAGGTGCAAATCTGAGGGCAAGTTAGTACTTAGAATATGGTCTAACAGAAATCAACAGAAGTAGATAAATGGGCTGGTAAGGAATATAAATAACAATGTTTATACCTGAAATCAATTAGGAAGTGATAATGGGGTTAATTTGGGGAGATGTTGGGTTGTCTAATGGGTTATTGGGCTAGAATTTAGGTTCAGAAAATTGCAGCAAATTAATGGTATGATTCAAAGCTATCGTAGGGTTGTCAAGAGGTAAGGGAAGAGTTTTCTAACAGAGAATTAGAAAGAAGAAGAGAGGAGGGAGAACTTACCTCTTTACATGGAGAAGAGAGGAGGAAAAGAACTAGGAGAAGTCCACGACTTCAACCTAACTGGGAATAGAGACCAGAGTTGGTCACAACCCAAGATTCCACATATCACGTGTCACACTTTTTAATTCAAATTTCACTACTTTTTATTCATATTCAATTGCCTATAAATAGGCTTACAATATTGCAAAATAAATAGAATCATAATCCTAATAAAATCCCTATATTATAGGACTCAATATTTGACTAAACTTTCTAAAACAAGTTGACTAAATAAATCCTATGAGACTCTTTAAAAAAAAGACTCCTAAAACTTGATACAATATGGAATTGTCGACCACACCTATGGGCCCCACTTTTGCCTGTTAAAAGAGCCTAAACAAATTCAAAAAGCGTGTTGTACAACCAACACTAAAAATATACTTTTAATAATTGCAAACAACCCCAAAACTATTCCCTAATCACACATAAACCCCTGACTATCAAAGCCTTATTACAAAGCACCATTTAGACACTAAATTCCTAACAAAATACCACCCTAAACAGAAAATCAAAAAGCCTAAACTGTTGAACAAATATCAAGGAGGACTATCCACGGTCCTCTTATGTCTTCTTGACAAAGTATGCTCCCGCATCATACTTCATGGGTTTGAAAAAGTTCGACCACAAACTTAATGCGGTGGAATCTTCAAACTTAAGGACATAGGCTTCACTTTGAAGATCTTCACATTGTGAAGACAGCTGCATTAAAGGAATCTAGATGAAGGTAGTCATGTAATCCTTTTGAGGTTTTCAATCTTCTATGGACTGCAAATTAATCTCTTTCAATTGATCTTCCAGATCCTCAACTTCATCTTCAAGTAATGGATCAACTTGAGGGGTAATTGAAGCTTCAATCAACACACCTTAATTTTTCTCTTGCAACATATCCTGAACTTTGGTGGATTTAACAAATCATGAACACTCTTTTGCTCATCCAATAACCTCGCCACAAAAGTGGTCATAGAACTTCCAATACTTCTGATTCGGCTTTTGTTCTTCAAATGAATAAGAAGTTCAAATTTTGTGTCATAGATGGACCACATCATCGCATCCACATTCAATCCATACTCATCTCTTGCATCAAAGATGATTAATACTTCACCCACATGTTCAAGCTCCAACCATGCCTCAACTTTATCAAAACGTTATAGCATTACTTGATAATCTTCAAAGCTCATGGGATGGTCTTCACTTGAATCACATCTAATGCAAATGTGTGCCATGGATCTCAGAACGATAGAACCAACTGAAAACCAGAAACTCTGATACCAAATATGATGTAGGCTAATCAATCAAACGATGAATTGGTTTCTACAAAAAAATTAAGGAAGGACTAAGCTCTCGGTTAGGCTAAAATTAGGGAAGAAAACAAGGTGTTGTTTGGCATAATATGGTCTCACGTGTTGGCTTAAAGGTCTAACAGAAAGAGATTGATTAAGGTGTAAATCTGAGGGGAAGTTGTACTTAGAATCTGGCTTGACAAAGATCAACAAAAGTAGAAAAATGTGCTGATAAGGAATAAAAATAACAATGTTCAGATCTGGAACAAATTCGTAAGTGATAATGGCATTAATCTGGGGAGATGTGGGGTTGTCTAATGGGTTATTAGGCTGGAATTTAGGTTTAGAAAATTGTAGCAAATTAATGGTGTTATCCAAAGCTATCGTAAGGTTGTTAACAAATGAGGGAAGAGTTTTCTAATAGAGAATTATAAGAAGGAGAAGAGATGGGGAGGAAGAACTTACCTCTTTACGTGGAGAAGAGAGGAGAAAATGAGAGAGGAGAAGAACTAGGAGAAGTCCACGACTTTAACCCAACAGGGGATAGAGAGTTGGGTTGCAACCCAAGATTCTACACATCACACGTCATTTTTTAAATTCAAATCTCACTGTTTTTTATTCATATTCAATTGCCTATAAATAGGCTTACAATGTTGTAAAATAAATACAATCCTAATCCTAATAAAATCTTTGTATTCTAGGACTCTTTCTAAAACAAGTTAACTTCTAAAACCCTAAGATTTCTAATTAAAAAAAAACTCCAAAATAAGTAGGACTCTTTAAAAAAAAGACTCATAAAAACTTGACACAATATAAGATTGTCGACCACACCTATGGGCCCCAGTTTTGACTATTAGAAGATCCTAAACAAATTCAAAAAGTGTGTTGCATGACCAGTATTAAAAATATACTTTTAATAATTGCAAACAACCCCAACCCTTGGCTATCAAAGCCTTATTACAAAGAATTCTTTAGACACTAAATTCCTAACAAAATACCCCCTTAATCAGAAAACTAAAAATCCTAAACTGCTAGACAAATATCATGGATGGTCCTCTAATCTCTTCTTGACAAAGTATGCTCCCGCATCATCCACACAGATTTCCATTAGCGTTTTATAATGTGAGTTGGGAAATTGTAAAAGGGGATCTCATGCTTGTGATCAAAGATTTCTATGAGCATGAATTTATAGACAAAGGAAGCAATTCCATGTTCATAACATTGATTTAAAAAAATGAAAGGAATGGAAAACTTTCAAATTTCAGGCCATTCAGTCTATTGGGTAGCACATACAAGATAATCTCTATGTGTTTGGCGCCCAGATTTAAAGATGTCTTGCTTTCAATTGTCTTGAGTATGCAATGAGTTTTTTTTTTAAGAAAAAATCAATTCTTGATGGGGTTTCTCTGTGCGAATGGGGCATTGACTCAAGGCTAAGGGAAGGAATGTCAGAAGGATATTTTTTTATATCCCGCTAGATCTCCCGGGGTAATTTGTAAACTAGACATGAAGAAGGCTTATGACAATGCGAACTGGGAATTCTTAACGTACATGCTGAGGAAATGTAGGTTTGGAGTACAAAGGAGAAGATGGATCCTAAGATGTGCTAGTTTTACAACCAAAAAAAAATGCAAAAAAGATGTGTTAGTTCAGCCACTTTTCAGTCTTGGAGAATGGATCTCCAACAGGATACTTTGATTGTTCTCAAAGTCTGAAGGTGTCCCATCTCCAATTCGCAACAACAGTCTTATCATCTGAAGTAATTCTTAATTTCTTAAAGGCAACTCAGATGTATGTGGTGTCTTCAGGTGACTTCGGGACTGAATGTGAACTTTTCAAAGAGCATATTGATAGGGACTGAAAAGGTAGCTAATCTGGATACAATGGCAGTTGATATGGGATGCAAACTGATACAGCACAGGCTAGATGGGATAGTTCATAAATCTGAAACAGCATGTTATTATAAGGCTGAAGTGAATAGCTCAAGTAGGGACTGATGTGGGTTATAAGTAGGGTCAAGTTTAAGTCTAAAACAGGCTGTTTAGGATAGGATATGAAACTGGATATCAAGGGATGAGGGTGCTGTAATAAAGTGTGTACTAACAAGTCAGTCAAATCATCAATCCTTAGTAATCATACACTATCGGTATTTACTCTAGAGATCAAAAGGGGTAGTACAAGAGTGGCACTGCTGTAGGGTAGTCTAGAATAAGTGGCAGTAAATGTTGGTGCTATTGAGGAGCACCTCTTCAATGATATAAGGCTCTATGATTTGAGAACTCCAATGAATCGCATCATCGCATAATCAGATTTAGGATTTTCGTTGAAAACACAAAAAACTGTCTAAATGATACCAATTTATCTCAAGATTATGCTTAAAAATCCCCTAAATTCGAGCTCTACCAGAATCTGAGATCACTTCTCATGGCACACCTCGATCGTACAAGACTGTTGATGAATTGTACGGCTTGTTAACGTCAACAGGACACTTTGCTGCTTCTGCTCAAGCTAATGAGCCTGGACCTTCTGTCTGAGCTCTGATACCAAGTGGAAATCTGTAGATTTGTGGTCAGGTTTGTAGGAGGAGAAGAAGAAGAAAAAGAAGAACAGAGAGGAAAGAAGGGATATCGTATGAGAGTATGTTACTCTCCCATACGTATGAATGTATTATTAAAAAGGATACTACAGACATTACATTGAGTATTTACAAGTATACCACTCATGCATAATATACTTAAATACCCTTACATATTGTGCCCATATACACTCATATATACCAATATATACTGTGTAAAATAGGATGGATTAGTGTCCCCTAAACTGTGTCTCCTGATTTCCCTTAGATTAGTAACATTTCAACCACAACAATATTAAAAATCCAATAAGTTATCTTTTACACGGAAAGGAAAAAACTGTGTCTAACCATGTTAAATGTCTGTTGACCACAAAAAGAAAAGGGACTAAAGTATACTTCAGGCAAATTAACCATCTAAAGGTATGCTTCTGTACTTCAAACATTCAAGGGCCCAACCCATCCAGCAAGTCCAAGCCTTTAAACATGTTCCCACTTCCCAAATGTCAAGATAAACACTCTTATGAATTTGTTAAAATGAAGAATGCAACCACCTTCCACTTTCTAAACAAAAAATTAAGTTTCTATATATAAATATAAATAAAATATAGAAAACCCATTGTACCGTAGTCTATTTCCAGGCTTGCCCACAACACTTCAATCGTTAATTTGGTTTGGTATCTATATGAATATCCTACAATACCTTTAACCCGGTTTGATATACCTATATAAAAATCCTACAATACCTTTAACATAAATAAATTCCACTCTGTTTTCAGCATTCTTTCGTCTTCAAACTATTTAAAAATTGAAAAAAAAAAAAATACCAAAGGGATATTTAACAATACTAAAAGAAAGAAAACATAGAGTAAAATTTCATCAGTATTGCTAATCTTTCAACTGAACAAAACAAAAATAAATAAACAAACAAATCAGAATTCTTACATTCCCAAATTATCATAATTTCAGATAATATCAAAAGGATATTTAAAAAGATTAAAACGAAGACACAAACACTATGAGGAATATTTCATCAGCATTAATAATCTACCAAATATCTGAAGGGGTAAAAAACAGAAGCAAACAAGAAGAAGATGTAAGAAAGAGCACATAATTACACAAAACATAGAAACCCAAAATATAGTTCTTCCCAATTGCAAAACTAACCTATCCGTATAAAGATAATTAGGAAAAACAATAGTGAGAAATCCAGGGAAAAAAAACAATGGAACTGAAAATCAACAGCGAAAAACCAAGACAGAAAATCCAAATCCGTTCAAGCTTGGGAATCTAATGATCCCCAAAGGAATGCAAAGAGGAATCGACAAATAGAACACCAAAAATGCATTATTTGTCAAAGACCCAGATACTAAATCAAATAAAGAGGGTGATAAATGGAAAGAAACGGACCTGGAGACGGATATATCCTATAAAACCAAAACCATTCTCTTTCTAAACAAAAACCCTCCTTAAAGAACATAGGATCTTTTGACCGGAGAAGAAAGGAGGTGAACCAACTTGAATACACACCTCATGTCAAGTACTGGGTCAATGGAGTGGTAAGGAGACTCAGTTTTTTCACATTCTTACTCGGTCGAAATTCTATTTGTTAGAACTTAGAAGGGTACCCAATGCACAAGTGAAAGATTCACTTTAACATATGATAATTGTATTTGTTAGAACTTAGAAGGGTAACACCAATACCCAATCCAGATAGATGTATAGAATTCAATGGAGTTGGGTCGCTTATTGCAACTATTCCAAAATGCAATAATTAAAACTTAAAAGACAGTTAGAAGCTCGTGATAAGCAGAGCAGTTCAAGGATTGTGAATGAGCTGAGATGAACCCAGTTCGGGGCTCTCGGCTTAGCTCATTTAAAAGCTAAAACTACTCAAGAATGCTTCATTAGGGTGTTAGAAGAGAAGGTTTTGATACTGACCTTCAAGCTCGGGCTCTGCTCAACTTGCCATCTCGGAGGTGATCCATTCGCGCCACGTGATGGGGGGAATAAATTAATTCCGAAAAATCTCCGATGACCCCACCAAATTCCGGTAGGATTTCGGTTCCTGTTTTGGGTATTACATGTTACCCGCGGCTTTGTTGTGAATGAAAGAAGAAAGATGTCAAGAAGAAGGATTTTGAAAACACAAAATTACTTCCATTACGTTGTCTCCATTCTTCCTCTTATTACAATGAGTTCGACCCAAATCATCTTAATTCATGAACCAGATCTAGCTGATTCTGAAAACCAAAACTTGTAATCCCTGGAATGATCAAAAATGGCAATTGGCCTCCCTGTTTTACCTTATTTTTCTAATCTGTTTCTCCCCCCCGTTATTTCTTTCATTCCTCAGTTCTGCTTCTTCTACAGTCCCTCCATAAAGCGACGCTAGACTTGGGAAGAAGTAGGAAGGTACAACGCAAATTTAAAAGAAAAAAGGCCAAAAACAAAATAATGGGAACAGGAGAAAGTGGTTGCCGGTTCTCTTAAGTAATTGGGGTTTTTTAACTTTTGCCAGGTGTCAATTATCAAATTTTGCAGAATGAAGTTTAATGATCAGGAGAGGATCTGCTCCACTTCATTTTCCTTTGGTTCGGATTTTTCAGCTGTAAATCACTATGCAGTCTAAACGGGCCCAATCATAGCGACAAGTGATATGAATTGATACCCTCTTCAATTAAATATCGACAATTTTCAGTCAAAATACAACCACTTTTGTGGCTGTGATATGACCCGTCTGACTATAGAGAGATTTAGAGCCTTAGACTAACTTTCTCCATTTGGTTTTAGGGGTGGAGAAGTGGGCTCAAGGAGATGAAATCGTCTACTATTTGTCTTATTTGAATATTTCTATTTTAACAATATATAATATATAAACAAAAGCTTTTATATATATATATATATATATATATATATATATATATATATGTTATTTAGTGTTAATAAAATTTAAACCAAACTTTTAACTAGCAGTGAAACTTGGCACACATTTAGGAAAGGAGCTCAAATCCAAGCTCTGGCCTGCTCGTTGACTGCTAAGGCCTATCCCAACTACTTTGCAGCTTTAAATTAACACCCTTAAGATTTAAACATTAAAATTCAGTCAAATCACAATACTTTTGTGGTTGTGCCGGATGTAGAGAGATTTAGACAATTTTCAATGGGTTTTTGTTTTTGTTTTCATAAACTCATATAGCAACGGATTTTAATTAATTAATTAATTTTATTGTGTTTAATTAATCCATAATTGATGATTTTGAGCAAGTTAGGGAAAAAATTGTTATTTGCTTATGTTAGCAAAATAATAATAATTCATAATTTCTTGAATATTCTTAGGAAAATAAAGGCTGAAAAAATGAATCTATGCGGATTTTTCAAATAATAACCCTTTTAAAAATCTGTTAGCTTTAAAAATAGCTTATATGAGTTTTATAAATTTAGTATTAGCATGTCTGCACTACATAATTCAAAATGTTTTAATCAATAATTAACGATTTTCAGCCATTTAAGAAAAAGGCTAAACGTGTGTAATGAAACAACCCTTTAATTTTTTTTATTTTTATTATTTTGATAAAAGGTGAAACAAACCTTTAATAACCCATAATTTCTTGAAATTTCTAAGGAGTGATCACAAGAATGAGCTATTGTAATTGTGTTTATGAGGTGCTATTGTAACTGAGTGTCACAATCTACATTTTGGAATTTAGAGTAGTTAGAAAAGATGTGTTTATTAGGGATTATAGGAATAATCGACTATAACTTCAAATGATTAATAAGTAGATTAAAGAAGATGTAGTTAATGAGATGTGTAATAGAAAAGAACTCATGTTAAACTTGTTTTTTTTCTTCTTTCCTTCTATTGTATTAAAAAAAAAATCAATGTAGATCATAGCTACAATGGCTATTGCTTTGAAGTCAATATGTTAATTAAAACTATTTTGATTCCATACTTATATCATGATTCCACTCATATCTTTTTTCTCTCTTTTCTTTTTGTCATTATCAATTTGAATCTTTAAATTTTTTCCTAACTTTTATTTTTTAATTATTAGATTATTTTTATTTTATAATGTATGATTTCCATTTATTTGTTAACAACATACTTCCCATGATCCACCCGGGTTTTCTTGCTAGTAGTTCAATACGGAAAAAATTAGGTACAAATGAATTTTGTGCAAACAAGTGCAAACGGCATTAGGGCGCGACCACATTAGTGTCGAAAAGTGATTAGCGCTCCCCCCAAAAGTATAAATCACCTTTCGGTGTTGATGCGTCTGTTGACACAAATTTTGTACTTGGATAAAACACAAAAAAGTGAGGTAAATTACAAATTTTGAAAAAAAATGGAAACGATTCTCTTTGGTTACACTATTTACACGAGCGTGGACCTCTGATTAACAATCGACGTTGAAGATGATGGTCTAATGTCGTATTTCTCTTTTTCATGTGTTAGTGTAGTTTTTTTTTTTTTTTTTTCAAATTGGACATCGAGATTTATAGGCAATGAAGAAAACACTATGATCTTGCACTCAGAGCCATGTGTGGCATACTTTTGATATTACAAGAAGTGTTATTCTCTCTAGCAATGAACCGTAATTGATGGGGAAAAGTGGAATGAATGTCTTGGTGCTTTAAGTAGGTGGAAGATCTTTGAGATGCTCTGGAACTTTAGAGTTCTTGTCTTGTCTCTACAATTCTCTCTCCCTTGAAGTCGTCTAAAAAAGCTCATTTCATTCTTGTATGAAGGAGTATTTATAGACTTTAAGATATGATTCATCTACACCACTGATTGGTTGTCAATTAGATTTTCATACATTTTGTATTTTATATTTGGTTGTAGTTCTCTTGTTTGGAGAGGATACAACTTTAAGAAATCTTTTATATTCTTTTATTGGCACTTCTTTCCTTATTTGCCATGGAAAATCAATTTGGTAGATATTTCTTTATGTGGACCTGCATAGACTTTGTTTAGGACTTTAAACCTGTTAATGGACTAGACACGTGAGCTGGGTGATTTATGGGTTAAAGTGTGTATAACTTAAGGACTTTTATGTAGATTTGTGAGGGGTACAAGTCCTTATTTGTAATTTATATAAATTTTAGGTGTTTACAAATACCTCCTCAAGGATGTGTTAGTGGAAGCACAAATGACGGCAACGCATCCTTGATCCCCTTACGTGGTGCAAAGTGTAAACAACCACATATTTTTCCCAATCTTTTTCCGATAGCAAGGATGAAGTAGCAAACTCTTTAACAACTAAGTTTATTTTCCAAAATACCCTTATTACAACCTGTTGCTCGATTGTAAGCAGGTGTAGAATGGACTTGGTGTGAGGTGTTCACATGCAACTTTAACATCAAACTGCGTTGTCGTCCCACCGAGTGCAAACTAAGTCAGCCTTGTGGTTTAGTTCACTCTCCATTTAAGTAATTGCACTTAAAAACTATTGTAACATTTCTCGTTTTTTGTTTGGAGGTATTTGAGAAAATTTGCTTCGTACTTACTACGAGGTAGCTCCCTGAAGTTTAACATGGTCCCATACTGAAAGCCGAATTATAACCTTACTGTTGGTTGCGTCCGAAGGGCCAGTTTTTGGCTTTGTAACACCCAACTCATAGCCAACCCCCATTTATCTCGTGAATGTGGAATGGATCGGCACCAGGATTGTCACGTGTCTTCAACATCGGTGAACACTGAGAGATCTGATGGGGTCTATCAATTAATCGTACGATTGTAAAAAGGCCTATACGGACCCAATTTTGTGTTGCTCACTTCTTTGAACGATGGTTTGATGTTGTGTGATGATGGCACTTCACATAGAGAAACCGCCTTTATCTTCTATAGGCATACGCTGATTTTCACATTTTGGATTCGGTACACTGTCCTTGTTTGTTTAATCCTACACCCTTCATATATATGTTTCATGGACAGATGTGTGAATCATGTCAACGATCATAGCAGCCTATGCTTTTGAAACATAGTAGAACTCCCATGCGTTTTAGGTCTTGGGATACCTAAAAAAGCATCCATTCCAACCACAAGCGCGTATCTATCTATTTGGCATCTATACTGGTTTTTTTTTTTCTTGATGCTTTTAGAATGATATTGCTCCCTCTTTGTGTTTTTCATATATATGCTTTGAATGCTTATCTTCACTGTTAGAAAATTTATGAGACTCTCTAGAGGAACCATCGTCGTTGATCACATCATTCTTGTTCTCAGCCGACCATTTCGGACCATAGGGATCAGGTGAGCAACGTACCTATTTTGCTTATTCTTGTTTCTTCTTTGCTCTCTTTTTTTATCTTTTATAACCCACGATTGGGTATGGTTGCCGCCCCAATTTTTATTGCTTATGGTGTTCACTCATGAGTCAGGGATGTTTTTTTTTTTTTATATAGGGACCTCACCTATCTCTCTAGAGATTTCTTCTGGTTTTACGATAACACAATACTATCTATGAGTTTCTTGACGGTGAGGAACAACTAAACAAACAAGTGGAAGTCAAAATGGGATTTAATGATCAGAATGGTTGGTCGTGTTTTCTTTCTAAGTACATGAGTACTCATTGATAACATCTTCCGTTTCGTAAGCCAAGCATCTGATATTTGCAATCCAGGCATCAAGATACTTTCAATAACAATTTCTTACAACTTTTTGCCCACTCTACTTCCTTGTGCCAACAAACAGCGTACCTAATTCTTCTAAGACTCTGTGACTATCTTCGTGAAAACTTCGTATCCAAATAGCCAACAAATTTCTTAAGACCTTTAAACAGCTTCTATCAGAACTTCAAGATCTGAACTCTGTATAGTGGCAGTGTCACATATGAGGAGCATATGCTCGATTACTCTGCATACATCCATAATGCTCATTACCTTGGAACACATATGGATAATTGAGTGTTCGAGGGTGGAAAACAGATTGGGAAACCGGCTGAGATTCAGGTATAGAAGCAAAGCTCTGCTGTTTAATATTTCATGTTGATCAAATATGAGTACTAACTGGGTAGACTTGGACAGCAAACACCGGATATTGTATTGGTACCTGGATACCCCGATTGTTGATGCTTTTGGGCTTGAGGATGTTCATAGAACCCAACTTATCTACCGCCTTCTTGATCACATCAATACCACCCCCGTCTAATGGAATTTTTTTGTAATTTGTGTGAGCCCCAATACCATTCTAATCACCCGGGTCAGTTTCGGGTCATCTGCTGCCCCGTTTGACATAGTGCACCATTTAAATGTTGTGAGAGCCATGGAATGGGTTTCGATGAGTTATTTGACGAAACTTGAAATATATACTTCGCTTGAACCATTTTTTTTTCATCTCTATAAAGTAACGGTGATTTGGAATCTGTTTTGAGAATCCCGGGGATTAAAGTAGAGAGGCGTTACCCGACGTGATTTCTTTCTCCGCTGATAGGTGTTGGAAACGGTTTTGAAAAGTGTCCAGATTTAAAATCAAATTGTTTGGGTGTTTTTGAACAAAAATTAAAGTGGGACTCACAAGTAGTTTGAGGTGGATCCACATGGGTTGTTCACCTCAATGAGGAGAACGTCACATGGTTTGATGCTTAAAACCGTTAATGGGTGAATGAGAAATTGTCTCTAAAGGTTCCTAGTTGAACACTGGTTAAAGGGTGTAAAATTTGAATAGTCCCATGTGGGTTAGCCCAGAAAATTTTGGAAGGTTATATACAATAGTGTTGAACATAAGTTTGGGTCCCAAGGGAACCGTTGTTTTGTGGATGGGGGAAAACCTAGCCAACATACACACACACACACACGCATTGGATCAATAAAAAAATATTAAATAATTTATTATTTTTTTCTTTCTCCCAGATTCAGTTGCACCTGTAGGGTTGTATCTATTTACATGATTTTACAGTTTTAGCCTTTATAACTGTTTGGACCGAATGGTTAGAAATGTGGCTATTAAATCACCAATTTTAACACATGTCTCTTCATACGGACATGAAGGTGACTATTAAATCA
>JAOXJP010234933.1:0-10087 GCA_025762735.1 Platanus orientalis
ATTAAAAAATTCATTAAAAAATTAATTACAAAATGTATGGGCTGTTTTATAAGTCAAAGCCCCCCTTAATTCAACCCTAGCCGTCAAATACAAAGTATTCTTCCCCCTCAAATCGTTTGGAAGAGATTTCTCCTTACAAAAACCTTATTTTGAAGCTAGTTACAACTTTGTCCTATATAAAAAATCAAAATACCCATTATATCCCTATCTCTAATAAACCATATAGCAGTCTATAAACTCTAAATAAAAACTATAAAACTAAAGTAAAACAGCAAATAAAGTTCAACAACTTTCCCTCCATGCAAGCACGCAAACATGTGGCCTCTCAACCAAGTGAAAGTGGACCCCACATGGCTCCTCAATGGCAAGTTGCTCCCAAAAGCTTCAAATTTGTTCTAAATCGAAGCATATCTCTTATCTTATAATGTGCCGCATGTAGACATCCATAATCTTCACAAATAGACTTCACTAACCCTATGTGCGGGTCCCACCTAAGCTTCTATGTCCTCATCAATAAGGCTGCAGTCGGTACTGAAACTGATACTCAAACTGAAACGTATCGACCAAAACCTTAAAAAATCGAAAATTTTCTATACAAAAAGTATAGTGTATAGTCGATCTGACTGATATGTATTAGTGGTACCTGGTATTTTTAAAACTGCAGAGCAATTTCGTTTCCATAACCTAAGAAGCCGATATATATCAGCCGAAACCGATACATATCGACCGAAACTTGAAATCATGATATTCTGCATCAAAGCCTATGCATATTTAATATACAGTATAAGGTTTTTCCCGACTTGAACCTATAGCCTTGAATTTATGCAGGGAAGGAGCTGATAAGTTTGGTACCAACTTTCCTCCTGAGCTTGGTTCACTTTTGCCCCCAAAGTCAGCCAGATCATGGTTCTTGAAGTAAGATTTAGCATTGTTTGGTACTGTAAGTTATGGAGTTAACTATTTATTGCTCCTTACTTCCATGTGTATGCTTGAGTGCATGCTTTTGTTATCTAGTACAGCAGGGTTGCAGCTCAGGTATGGCATTTAATTCTTAAAAGAGAATTGTCAGACATGGGTATTGCTCCTATTTTGAAGTGTCCAGGTAACATAGGGCAGGCTTGCTTGTGCATACCCTGTGTGTGCATGTAACCCCACTTCCATTATTTGAAGTTATTAGATACAAATAAAATCTTGGTATTCCGTAGATGCTTTTGGCTTGTTATAGGCATCTTATAAGCATTCTATCACCCAGATCCAACAGAGTACACCTCAAATTATTGAAAGAGAAAGCATCTGAGGCATTGCTAGACTTGGATGTTTTATCAGGATTTACAGAGTTATGCTTGGAAGTTGAAGAGAGAGCAGGGGTCAAACATATTGCGAAGCTGGGTGTGTCACTGAAACCATGCCCGAGTAAAGTAGTTGTGCCATCCCAAATAGTATCTGTGCTCCCAAGATATATTATATTCAATGAATCACAGCAAGTTATCATTGTTCGACAATGTTATTTGGAGGTCTGCTCTTATAGCTTCCAATCCTCGTCATTTGTTGGCTACCAATAAAAATTTGATACTTATCCATACCTTTGATCTTGTTGATAGGATGACACAGATGGCATGATTACTATCAACAGCAATGAGAAAGTAGTGTTACAACTGACTGTAACAAACAAGAGGAGAGAAATCAGTGTCTTTGATTCATTGCTCAGAAAGCACAGAAGTGGTACTGACGACTCACAAATATTTATTCAGTTTCGGTTGAATGAAATTGGATGGAGTTGGTCTGGACCAATATGCATTGCTTCACTAGGACGCTTTTTCGTGAAGTTCAGAAGATCCTTACACTTTTCTGTGCCTCAAACAAATTCAATAAGCGAGAAAGAAAACAAGTTAACAGAATTTGCAGCTGTCCATGTGGTAGAAGAAGGTTCTAGCCTAATTCTGCACTTCCATGGACCCCCAATTATTAATTTACCCTATCGAATTGAAAATTTCTTGGATGCACCTATCACATACTACCAAAAGGTTCTGTCATTAAATTCTCTCTCCCTTCAATCACTATTAAAATTTGATGGATTACAAGTGTCATTTTCTGTTTGAATAAATTTTTCTTTTTTCAGGATTCATTAGAGTCGGAGATTCTAGGATCAGGAAAATCAGTTGATTATGTCTGGGATGACTTGAATTTGCCACATAAGCTGGTTGTTCAAATTACTGGTATGTGGTACCGGCTTAACTACACTGTTGTATATGCTAAATTTTAATTCCAAATTTATGTTTGAGTGCTGCTCTTATTCTACTTATTTTT
The DNA here is from genome assembly GCA_025762735.1 of Platanus orientalis. Taxonomy (NCBI): domain Eukaryota; kingdom Viridiplantae; phylum Streptophyta; class Magnoliopsida; order Proteales; family Platanaceae; genus Platanus; species Platanus orientalis. Next base: position 2,308 of record JAOXJP010234933.1, read on the forward strand.
GTTATTTATCAAAAGGCAGGATCAAACATATAACTGCACTTTTTGTGACTTAATTTAATTATGAATTCCATTCCATTTTTATGTTGGTTATGAAATTTGTTTCTAACATATTTAGCACTACATCTTTGAGCTTACAGTATGCTTATCCTGTTACACCTCGCGGGCTTCTTTCCTCATGGAAGGCCCATGTGCTATTTTTTTTACTAAGCCCTACATTTCTTCCTTCATTGCCATTCTCCACTGATGTTGAGCTAGAGTCTGAGATACACTCTAAGGAATAGAAACAGTATACAAGGACGTAGAAAAAGCTCAAAGCATAGGGGACAAAGAAGCATGGCACATAGTTAGCAATGGTATGCGTTGTACAAGACTAGGTACCCTTCCTAATAGCATTTTGGTAATTTCACCATTTTGGCCAGAAATTATAGAAATATTCCTGGGCAGAAATTTGCAGAATTTTATCCTTGTGTTAAGCCATACAGCCTGTGTACATTTTCCTATGCATCCTACATCACTCTTCAAATAGTAGAGGTGTAAAACGAACACAATAACCACCCGAAACAGGTTTGAATCGAACACACAACGAAATCACCAAACTTTTGAAATTTTCAGAAAAAAAACTCCAAACTAAATCTTGATTCATCTCAAACATCTCCAGAGACAATCTAAAAGAGTGATACATAAGGATAATTCAACATTGCAGGCTGACCTATCTATCCGTACAGCTACTGGCACCAACCCTAGGGCCTGCTGACATTAGCAGTAAACTCCCCCCTTACTTCAGATTGAGGTCTGCTCTGATACCAAGAAGTTTTTTCTGTATTCAAGTATATAATAACCCGTAAAACAAAGCATAAAAGTAAAAGAAGAGGAGGAAATGTAGATTAGGGAGAAATCATACGAGTATTAGATCTCTCATACGACTGTATAATTTGTGTATATAAGGAAATAGATGTAATATACTATCTATAACCCTATTATTAACAAATAAGTGAATAACAATAAACTAACCAACTCTCCCAAAACCTTATGGTTTAGGAGATACACAAATTAATATACTTCAACTCCCCCTCAAGAGGAACACTATTCTCTCCTTGGAATACACTCGAGAAGTCAGGTGCAAGTCCACACAATCGTACACATGTGCACACCACTAAATCCCGCTCCGGATTCTGTGCACTCAAAATCTGTGCACAATTCATGTTCAGAGGCATGTGATCACTCACATCAGTATTGAAAAGTGATAGGCACGCACCCCAAAAAATGCAAATCACTTTTCAATGCTGAAATGAATGTTCTCAGCCCCTGACATGCATTATGCACAGATTCTGTGCACACAGAAGCCAAGCCGCTAAATCCAGGAAAATGCTTCTACTGGGATTCGAATCCGTGACCTAACCTGGCTCTGATACTATTTTAACAATAAACTAACCAACTCTCCCAAAACCTTAAGGTATTAGGAGAGACACAAACCATATACTTCAACACCTGTAAGTACATAGAAACTCAATTCTCAACCATACAAAACATAAAGACAAATCTACCCTTAGTTATATGCTCCCTGTTTGTCTAACATTCTTCAACATAGATGTTGGGGTGACGTCTGGTATCCCTCAGTTGTGTAACTCGAGGACTGCTGGAAGTGCTTCATCTAGGGGCAGGAGAAGAGGGAGGTGATGCAGAGGTAAATCAGCCAAATTTTCAGCCAGTTGTTGAGGATGGTATGATGTTGCAAGCATTCTTAAGGCAGTTTTGGTCAATGTTTTTGGTTGTTCTTTCCTTCCTGCTTGATTGGGTTGTCTTTTGATTTGCTTCTCCATATTTTCACTTTCATGAGATGTTGATGGTTTTGCTTGGCCTGTTGTTGGGGTGGATTACTGACCTTCTTTTGTCCTTTGAGCTTGTTATGTTTGCCTTGTGGTAGGTGTTGATATTTTTTTATGGGCTTTCCTTTTGAATTTGTATAGGATCTTGTTTTCTAGGGCTCTGATTGAGCCTAAAAGGATGCCTATTATTTTACTATTTTCTTCTCATTGTTAATTAATTTTGGTTGTTGCAAATTGAAATAAAGAAGGGAGTTCTGATAAACACCCCTGTTTTGCTTTTTCAACTCTTCCCTAGCAAGGAAGCAAAGTGTTTCTCTTATAAGAGCATTCACCTGGTTTTTTTATAATCTTTTGTAACCACATGCTGAATTTTTGCTATATCATTATTTAAAAATAAATGATTTATATCCTCTTTAGTATGGCCCCAACAACAATCGCATCTACTTGCAAGTTTGATGCCCATACATGGTCGATCAGTACCCCACACAACCTTGGGGAAGCTAAACAAAGGCTTTATTTCAATCTAGTAAGCCCAAGGCTTTGCTGATGTGGAACAATATAGAGTAAGATTACACTGTGCAGAAAAGAAATCCAGAAACAAAATACCCAATTTTTTTTACCAGGGCCAATTCTGTAATTTTGGCAGAATTAGGTAAAATTACCAAAATATCCATATCATGTGTCAGAAAATTCCGAAAATTTAAAGGTAAGTTCTGTACTACAAAATACTCTTTCGTTCAAAATTTCATTGAATTTGGACACGATTTGATTAGTCAAAACTTTAAAATATCAGTCCAGGTATACTTTTATACCAGAAACCCTAAACCAGAATTTGAAATTTCTCTAATTAAACTCAGAAAATCAGGGATTTTTTTATGGGACTTTAGGGCTTTGATAGACAGTGATTAGGGGAGCAAAAGCTCTCAAAGAGATTGGGGAAAGAAGGTATCCAAGAGGGGGTGATTTCTGATTTCTAGTGACCCGGAAATTCTTGTTTATATATATATATATATATATATATAATAGAATCAAGACTAGAGAAAATAAACAGGGATTTCAGAGAAAATTTAAATGGAGTTTTAGGATTCAAGAATAGAAGTAAACAATGTGCAAAACCTGAGTAAACATGGGTATTATTATCTAAGTTTGACAGGGGCGACTAGGCTTTGAATAGCTCCAGAAAACTGTGGTGTCTCTTTATTCTACAGCACAGGTGTATGATGCCAGCAGCTTGTTCTCTGCTTCCATGAGGATCTCCAAATTGATAGAGCCTTCTTAGAATTCTGAGCAGAATAAGGGTTAAGGAAAATAAGGAAAGAAGGGAAGGCAGATGGGAGAAAAGGAGAAGTGGAGAAGAAGAAGGAGAATGAGACGTGAGAAGAGGGATGAGAGAGGAAAGAGGGAGAGTAGAGTTAGGGGAAGGGGCCGGTCCACAGCCACAGTTGGAAAACCAAATAAAATTTCAATTCTTCTTCATTGATTCATTAAAGGGGTGGGGTGGCCCTATTGGCAATGCTGATTCTAATATGGCTGAGACGGTTGGGCTGGTGGAAGGGTTGAGAATTTTAAAGAAGTTTGGGTATATGGGGTCTGTGATAGAAGGAGACTCTATGACAGTCATTTCCTGGGGACAGGGAAGGTCATGTGGTTCTTGGCGGGTGGCCCATCTCATTCAGGAGATTCGGGTTTTAGTAAGGGAAACCCAAGCTATTTTATGTCATATTCCTCGGTCCAAAAATGCGGAGGCGGATGCTTTGGCCAAATGGAGTGCTTGGCAGGGTTTGAGGGGAGCCGTCTTTCAGATATGAATTGATTGTATCCTTTCTTTGTTGGTTGAAGCAGCCTTGGCCGTGTCTTTGTACCATTATGTTTTTGTTTTTATAAATTTTCAGTTATTCTTCAAAAAAAAAAAAAAAAGATTGCCTTGATAAAATTCGTGTTTTTGATTCTTGGAATTTCAATTAATCCAACAAATCTGTTGCTACGTCAGAATATGAGAGGTTGTTGCGGATGGAAGAGATTTCCCAGAGACAAAACTCAAGAGTGGCTTAGCTAAAGGAGGGTGACAGGAAGACCAAAATTTTCCATCGGATTGCTTCCATGAGAAAATCCTTCAATTCCATTAGTAAACTGAGGGTGGACGGGGTTTGGGTGGATGATCTGGGCCTGATTAAAGATCACATTGAGCATTATTATCAGCATTTGTATTTGGAGCCCTTCTTGTCTTGGCCAGAGATTGATGGTGTGGATTTTGACCGCATTGATGAGGATCATTAAAGGTGGCTGGAATGTCTTTTGTTCGGAAGACGAAGTGAAAATTGCCCTGAATAGCCTGAATGAAGACAAGGCTCCTTGATGGGTTCCCTATTAGAGTTCTTAAAATCTGTTGGGATGTGATGGGCAAGGAGGTCATGGCCGCTGCGTTTTAAGAAAGGATCAGTAGTGCAGGAGCCTTAGTGTCACCTTCATTACCCTCATTCTCAAGAAGACGGGTGCTTCAGAGATTAAGGATTTTTGGTCGGCCCATCAGCTTATCAAGTTGCCTTTACAAAATTCTGTCTAAGACTTTGGCCATTCATCTCCAAAGCTCCCTCCTAAAGATCATCTTGAAGTCCCAGAACACTTTTGTTTTGGGAAGACAAATTGCCGACTGATCCTTATTGGCAAATGAATGTGTGGATACTAGATTTAAAGAGGGGACTCCGGGGCTTATCTACAAAATTGACTTGGAAAAAGCTTATGATCATGTGAATTGGGGATATTTAGATTGTGTACTACTTTAGATGAGATTTGGTGTTAAATGGAGAAACTAGATGGAAATTTGCGTTTCCTCTCTCTCGTTTTCCATTCTGGTGAATGGATTGCCGAAGGGCTTCTTTAAAAGTAGCAGAGTCTGAGGCAAGGTGATCCCCTTTCCCCCTATCTTTTCATCATTGTGATGGAGATTCTTAGTAGGATGATGGGTAAAGCAGACTCTTTGGGTATGCTTAAAAGTTTTTGTTCGATGGGCGACTCCTCAATCCCTTTCCTCCAGTTTGCGGATGACTCTCTGTTTATGTTGAATGCGGATCCTGAGTCACTCAAAGTGTTGCAGAGTATTCTTCTTATTTTAGAGGTGGTGACGGGTCTAAAGGTGAATTTACAGAAGTCCACATTGAGTCCAGTTGCAAATGTTCCCAATTTGGAGGAGTTGGCCTCTCTTATTGGTAGCCAGACTTCTTCCTTGCCTATCTCTTACTTGGGTTTGATTCTTGGAGCTAAAGTTTCCTCCAAAGTAATTTGGGATCGGGTGTTGGAAAGAATAGGTCAGAAATTGTCTTTATGGAAGGGTAGGTTGCTTTTTAAGGGAGGCAGACTTGTGTTGCTCAAGAATGTTCTTTCCTGCATCCCAATTTATTTCCTTTCAATATTCTCGATCCCGGCTTCCGTAGCAAATCAAATAGAATGATTATAGTGGAATTTCTTATGGAGTTCGGGCCAAGATCAAAAAAAAATATACTGGATCAGTTGGAAAAAGATATGTAATCCTACAAGCCATGGGGGTCTTGACGTGAGGCCAATCAGGGGTATCAATAGATCTTTACTTTGCAAATGGTTATGGAGGTTTGGGACTAAGAGGGAGGCTCTGTGGAGATGGGTGGTCGTAGCAAAATATGGGGAAGATCACAATGGATGGCTGCCTTGCTCTCCCTTAGGTGCTTTGGGCTGCGGGGTATGGAAGGGTATTTGTGCAAGCAAGGACCGGTTATCTCGTTTCATCCGCTTTAAGGTCAATAGAGATGATAGAGTGGCTTTCTGGCATAACCCTTGGTGTTCTAGTTCTCCCCTTGCCAGTTGTTTCCTCAGTGCTATAATCTGGCAGTTTCCAAGCAAGGCTCCATTCGGGATCATATGATTCGATCTAAAGTCTTCTGTTCTTGGAACCTTCAACCTTGAAGGAATCTTAATGACTGGGAAGTAGAGGAAATGGGAAGGCTTCTTGAGCTTCTAGAAGGACACCCCTTAGGGAATGCAGAGGAGGATGATGCTTGGCTGTGGACCTCTGACCCTATGGGGATTCTTTGTCAAGTTGTGTATGGCTGCCTCTTATTCGCCTACTTCTCCTCTCTTCCCCTCTGGGTTGGTTTGGGATTCGCTTTTGCCCACCAAAGTTTCTTTTTATTTTATTTTATGGGAGCTCTAGTGGAATCGGGCTCCTACGATTGACAACCTAATTCGTAGACCTTATAATCCCAAATCGATGTGCTATATGCTGAGCGGATGGGGAGTCAGCCAGTCATCTTTTCATTGCCCAATGGCCTCCTCGGTGTGGTCTTTCTTCTATCCCCACCTGTCCATATAGTAGGTGCAGCCGGTTTCGATGAGATCTTGAAAGTTGGATTGGCCAGTCTATTAGGCACTTGGGCCCCTTGGGTAAAGCAATGTGACATCTTATTCTGGCCGCCATTTGTTGGGCTCTATGGGAGGAGCGTAACAGATGTATTTTTTATGATGCTCCTCACTCTCTCTTTCTTGCTGAATTCTGTTCTTGCTTGTCTGTTTGACTGGTTGTCTGTTTCCTTTTCTGGGACTCTTCCCTCTTTCCATAGATGGCTTTTTGATTTTGATAGTTTTATCTGTTAGCTCTTCAGCTGATTTTCTTTTTCTCCCTTGGGCGTTGTATTCAGGTTGGCATTGCTCATGCTATTCCCTGTTTCTTATTTTCTATTCTTAATGATATTCCTTTCTATTCTCAAAAGAACAAAGGCTATGAGAGCCAAGGTCTTATTTGCGATTTAGAATAGTTTTTAGGCGTTTTATTTTAATATTAAAAAGTGTAATAAAGGTTGGACGACAGTTACGTGTTTCCCTCTTATTTGGAATGATAAAACCATCCAATTGGGGCCCACATGAGCTGGTCATACAGCTCATACATTGGCTGTTTTAGGATTCATTTTCAAAGCCAAATGTGGGGCCCATAGGAGAAGTCGACAGCCCCTAGTGTGTCAATTTCTAGGAGTCTTTTTAAGAGTTTTGTTATTTTTAGAAGTCTTTATTGAGGAATGTTTTTTAATAAAAGAAGTCCAACAAGGACTAGGGGTCTATGGAGTCAATATATAGAAGAATTTAGGGCTGTAATGTGTGATTGATGAATTTTGAATGAAATTAAGAAGTTTGTTTGTGGTCCACGAGTGGAGCCAGGTAGATTCTTCCCTCTCCCCCCTATTCTCCCTTCGTGGGTTTCTTCTCTATCTTCTCTCTCTTGTGCTTTTGCTCAGCAAATCAGAGTACAAGAAGCCATTAAAACATCTTCTTGATTGATTCTTTATACCCCAACCTGCAATCCTTTTCCCTCCATCTTCTTTTCTATTTTCCCCACCACAAATTCTAGTTCTCCCTCTTCTAAACCATTTGGCCAGACTTATTATCCATTTCTCCTTTTTGATTTCTTCAAGAAATCATAAATTCCCATTACCCTAAACCCTGCGATACCTTAGTACATTAGTTTTCTTACTGATTTCAGGTGATTCTATTCAACCTGTATTGATTTTAATTGAAAACTTCACAGTTGAAATAGCCTATACCTGCAGCATATTTATAGCTGAGTTCTCTGGGTTTTTCCCCTTCAAAATCAGACCTGATAAAGTCTAAGTTCAGTCCCTAGTTTCCCGTCTTAGTCTGTAATGTCAGACTTTATTTCTAGACATGTAACTCTGAATATATCTAGGAACACCCTGTGATTTAAATCTGAATACGGCAGATTGTTCCTCTCTGTTTACCCTTGTTTGATCCTAAGAACCAAAGGCATACGGCCCTACTATACCCGTCTGAACTATCCTATATCAATATGGGAGGAATGGAGCAAAGGTAGTTGCGTGTGAAAGTTGATCATTACAGAAAGTGGTTAATAGAATCAAAGTTGTGTTTCATTGATCTTCAATTTTAAAGTGTTTAAAAGTATTGTTGGGCCATTT
>JAOXJP010234934.1:0-10087 GCA_025762735.1 Platanus orientalis
CAATTTAAGTAAATCATCTATCATGCAGGTCCCACCTAGGTAATGCTTAGACTTTGAACCTGTTGATGGGCTGAGCATGTGAGTTGTGTGGTCCTTGGGCTAATGTTTACAAACCCAAAACCAAGGCTTAATGGATTTATCTTGTCCATTGGGCCTAATTTATTGATGTAAATCCATTTGGACCTTTGTGTAAAATTGTGAGGATACAACTCCTTACTTGCAATTTACGCAAATTTAGGTGTCTACACTATTGAAAAAGAAGATCAAGAAAAAGGGTTTTGCAAGAAGATCTTGAGGAACCAAGAGGAAAATAGCATAATAAGTAGTTATAAAAGATTTACATAATTTTGTTTGTCATCATGGTTCTTAGATGTCTTACCTTTGTGAAAATTTATTGGATAGATGTTTTCTTATCTGTTGAGAAGCCCCCTTGCTAGGATCTTAGAAATCCTTACTTATTGCTACGAATTGTTGAAAGATCTTGTTATTTACTTGTAAGATCTTAGAAATCCCTAATATATGTTATGAAGAAAAGTGGTTTTACATAATATATCTATGTATTTCCTCAAGATATAAGATCTCATGAGTTTTTGAAAGCTTGTAAGTTAGGAATATATGAATTGTTAGCTTTCTATAAAATTATTAATGAATGTTAGAGCTTGATTATTATGGAAAGCATGAATACAAGAATCATTGTAGAACATCTTTAAATATGTTAATGTAAGAATGATGAAATATATGAGGATACATGTAGGAGATGATTATGATGTTGATTGAATTCCATTAGAATAGTTGTAGCAAATTATTGGATGTAAATTATTTAAGGATTATTGTGGGAATGCTTAATTGAACCATGTGTAGGGATCGTGAATGATGTGAAAACATGTGTAGCAGAATTGTCATTGAAACTCTTGCTCATGCTAAGCATGTTAATTGTAAAATGTTTAGAAGCATAATAACATGTGAATTTCCATGATTCCTCATTAATTAAGATAGAGAATGATTTTTTAATATTGCGGATATCTTTAATTATGTTAGCAAGTGTATTTTATAAAAATGGTTACCTTTGCGATAATGTTAGTGAATGCATCTAATGATTGAATACTTCTCTATTACAATGTTAGTGAATGTATCATGTAATAATGTGTGTTTATAGTATTATTGTTAAAGAATACACCATATAATGATAAGATAAGGTAGGATAACTATGGGCAAATGCTAAGTAAAATGAACAAAAATCAAGAAGAGTATAGGAAGATAAGTAAGAAAAATAAAGTCAAGTGAAAGCTAATGTAAGATCTAGTTATTGGAAGATAAATGATGGTCAATAACATGATAAATATAAATGACTAAGATATAAAGGATAAGAAAATATGATGGCCCTTGCTATTGGTGTAAAATAATATACTAACGGCCCTTGCTACTAAGATAATACAATATGTCAATGGCCCTTGCCATTGGGGTAAAACAATATGCCGATTCTCATGCTATTAGAATAATATAATAGACTGATAACCTTGCTATTGGGGTAAACAATAGGCTGACGACCTTGCTATTGGGGTAAACAATATGCCGACAGCCCTTGCTATTAGGGATGATACAATATGCCGATGGTCCTTGCGATTAAGGATAATACGGTGTGTTAAAGTATAAATATAGTAAAAGGCCCCACTTTTGGGAAGAAAAAGGAAATATGATAAAAAAGAAAAGAAAAATTCATAAGAAAGGGAAAATATCAAGAAAGTAAAGGAACTATCCAAGCTTTAAAAGTAAAGTTAAAAAATTATAAACTATGTAAAGAAAGAAAATGTTAAGACAAGGAATGGAGATATTTAACTATCTTAAGTAAAAAACAAGTTCATAAGTTTTGTACAGAAAAAATGTCAAGAAAAGAAAGTGGAGCACATAAGCTTCAAAGGTAAAGTTATGAGCCACGTAAAGAAAGAAAGTCTATAAGATAAGTACATAAATGAAATGCCAAGAAAAGAATCGAAAATACATAATCTTTAAATGAAGATAAGAGTTCCTAAGCTATATAAGAAAAATGAAGATGTATGATGGCCCTCCCATTGGGGTATAATTCAACGGTAAGATGTGTATTAAGTGGACCATGATAGATGAAAAGTAATCCTTGACTAGTGACAAGAATTAAAAATTTACTTAAAGAATTGATGTATGAAAAGGGAAAAGAAATGAGAAAAGGAATAAGTAATATAATTGATAAAACCAATGAGTCAAATGAATAATGATTGTTAAATGGTAAGTGGAGAATGAATTTAACAAGTGAAAAATGTAAAAGATGATGACAAGTAAGGGGAAAAAAATGAATGAAGTAGGACAATTGATAAAGTGATTATGTAAGTAGTAATGCATGCTTTTTTTTTTTGGTAATAAGAATATAATAGATTAAAGAGGGGCAGAGGCCAAAATACAAACAACATCAGAAGACAAAGAATCCTCTAACCAAATAGGAGGTATAGAGGACCACAACTTCTGAGAAACATAATTGTGGCACTTGGAAGCCCTAGGAATCCACAACAAGCTAATAACATCAAAGGTAGTAGCTAGGATTTTACAATTCATACTAAGACCCTTGATAGGCCAAGGATATGAACTGAGGGAAACATAAAAGAGGGAGATCATATCCCTACAGTCACCTTCAAGAGCTACTTTTATAAGTCCTAGTACATGGGCTTTTAAAAGATCTAACTGAGCTGCGATGCATTCTACAGCAACAACCGACTAGTTAATACCCAGCTCCGCTAGGGTACATAAAAAGTGAACCTTTAAAATCCTTAGGCTCCTTAGCAATTGGAAGAATTGGATGGAGTTTCTTTGGATTTGGCAGGCGAGGACCTTCAACGTCCTCTTTGGTTCGCTTCCATGGATTCCAGGACTCAAAAGAATGTAAGGAGAGGTTAGACCAATCCTCACCGAACAAATACCACTTCTTAAAATCATACAAACTACTTGGATAAACTCAGATCTTTTAGAAACTTGACTTCTACTGCTTTTACTCAAGGGAAAAAAAAAGTATGTCTACTTTTGCTGCTGGGGTCCCAGTGAATGGGTTTCGTCTTTGGAGAGGGTTCCAACTGCTACACCACATCTTTCAGCAACATAGCCAACACAGGCTCCTGACTCAAATTGATGTGGCACCCATGTGTAGAGGGAGCAAACTGAGATGAAATTTCCTTATCAAACTTATAATCATAGCTACCCCCAAGAGGATAAAAGGCAACTGTGACGACATAGGGAGAAGTCAGTAAGCCCGATGAGATGAAATCAAGACTTGGGGACATCAGATTGGACAAACACAGAACCAAAATCAATGAAAGATTCAATCTCAAGTCTCCCAACCCAAGAGCTGATTTGGGGATACCATCAACGACTTGGGAAGAGAACCCGTCAGTCAATCTTTTTCTATAGGCAGCTAACATGTTGCATCTCCCAAAGCTTCTATAGGCAGCTAACGTGTTGCATCTCCCAAAGTGGTTCAGCTCTTCAGCCTGATCACTCCTCGAGACCCCACCCGTATGATACAAAGAAAACAGCCTTGCTTTGTCCCCTCCACCACAACTATAGGAAAAAATCCCACCAACCTCCCTGTCATACAAGATCTACCCATATCTAGCCGTTGGGATGGGACTAGACCCATCCCTTCCAATTGTCTTACCTACAAGCACCTAACATTTCTAAACCGAGTTCAACTCGGACTCAACCTCGGCATCAATTTGCTCCAAGATCAATTGATGGGGGATCAACTCAAGCGATGAGCTCGAGTCAACACCGATCCATTCATCTTCATCCCAACAACCACCCCGCATAGCACGAACTAGATGCCTAGAACCCCTTTTCATTCTGCCGCAGGAGAAGAGATGGCGTGGGGGGTGCAGTGATAGCACCCAACTTGGAACCCCACTACAAATCCCATAGCTAAGACGCATCTCAGAGCCAAAACCCATCAATCTTTGCCCCATATTGTCTCTACCATCTAATATTAGAGCATAATCGGGAGCTAACATCCATAAGTTCATAAAATGGTGAAAAACTACTTCACGCTCCTTGCAAAATCCCGATTCTTTTGCCAGAGCTTCAAACACCTCCATAATCAAGTAGAGCATAGGAAATCCAGAGAAATTTCGTCTACATCAGAAAATCCAAACAACAAAAGCGGGAACAAGAACAACCCTGAAAATGGACTCCCACAATCGTAAGACCAAGAGCCAGCAGAACTAGAAGTTAAATCTCATATGTTGCATTATTCAAATGTAATGATATAATTGTTGGCCTTTTAAGAATTATGCATGTCTACTATGAGATGAATCTTGTATGTCTATCCATGTTAAAAGAGTAGAAGTTATGCATGAGAAATGATATGGAATGCTTATTACAAAATGTTCTAAACATCTTGCTTGAATTGTTTAGTACATGTTCACTATGAAATATTTTACATACCTTGCCATGCAAATAATAGTGAATGTTTAAAAGGAGTAGCATCATGCATATTGTTATACATAGATCTCATAGGACATACTATGAGGATAATATGTATATATCTTTTGATGCATAATAGGTGATGAATGTAAACTTGTTTAAGTCTAAATGCTGAAAACTATTTTATATTCTATATAGATGTTAAGAATTTTGTATTGAAAAGCTCGTGCTCAACCCATCTACTCTAGTTGTAGATTTTGTATATGTACTTATGAGCTGTGGAACTCACCTTTTCATAACATTTTTCAGGTGAGTCATAGGTAACAAGTGCGTTACATTGGAACACTTGAATGCTTAGTGGTGGCATGAGGACATGCACTATTTTGATGACCATTTTATTGGTTCTTGGAATTATACCTATTATGAATACGTTAAACCATGTGGATTTTATTTTGGCTCAGTCTCATAAGCCTAAGATTTATGGTTGTATTACTCTTAACTATGATAGGATTGGATTTATGTCTCCTTGTGGAATGAGTAGTTGGAGACATAATGGTTTATATTTTGATTATAGATTATATGTTCAAGTTTTATTCTTCTACATAGGTGATTGATTTACCTTCCGCTACATATCAAGAGTATATAGTTAGTATGCTATTCTATTTTCCATTGCATATGTTATGGACAATGGATACAATATACTAGAAATGAGAAAATTTATAGTGAATGAAGTATGCAAGATTCCATGAAAACATGGAAAGAACCGAGAATTTGTGACAATAAAATTCATCATCTAAATATACAAGATTCCATATATACCATGTCTACTAATCTTATCTTATCAAAATTATATAATTTAAACACTGACAATCCATACAAAAATTTCAAAAAAAAAAAAAAAAAAAAAAGAAAAGAAAAAGAAGTAAAACAAGAGTTAGAAGAACTTATCGATTTGGAGATTTGATGTGTCTAAACCATTCAAATTTTTTAGTCAGCGTCAACTCATTTTCCAGTTTTCCATTTTTTGTTGCCTTCCCAACATTTTTCTCTTGCCATGTGATTCAACTAAAGACTCAGATTTTTAGAGTTTGATAGGTCCATTGTCATCATTCTTCTAACAGTCACATATCATCTTAAGAGTTATAGTAATCTTTCGTGTGCCATATTGTATAAGATTAGACATAGCTTTTAATTTGGAAAATTCATGTATACCTTGTTATATTTCCTTATAATAGTGTTTTCCAAATATACGAATACTTAAAGAAAAATATGTAATTGGTCAAATGAAAATCCTCTTATTATGAAGGAATTTATTGATCTATTAATACTTGTTGGAATTCCAAATCAAAAGATTTGAAACCTACTTGTGTATAGGAATACACTCTTGGAGGAGCTACAATTTATTAAAGGGTCTAAGAAAAATGACATGTATAACTCACTCTAAAAGGAAGTCTAAGTTTGTGGCACTTGTAATCAAAATGCGAAGAATTATAATAATTGAAGAATTTATTTCCTGTAGAATTCCATTTTGGCCAAGACCAATGTCACCAATATCTTTGCATAGTGATATTATATCTACTCTATCACGGGTGTACAAAAAATTTACATTGATAAATCTAGGAACAATGGATTTAGATATTTTTCTATATTGTATGTAGTTTGTAACCATATTAATGTTCCTAATATATTGAGATGTGTTGTCTAACATGATTTATTTCACTTTGGATAACTAAGTGGGTGGTAACAAATTAGTTTTGTAAAGCCAATGTCAAAAGAAATAGAATGGCATTGACTACTCCCATTTACTATATATTACAAAGTTTTATTAGTTTAAGTTGTCTTACTTAAATTGGTCTATTCCATGAAAAACATGATTTATCTAATTTTTGGACCCATAGTACTATAACAACTATATTTGCATACGTAACATGCCCCCTTTTCATTTTATTATGTTATCATGTCTTGCTTATATATTAAACTCCTTATACTATTGTAATCATTACAACTAATTTTGCTAACTACCTATATATCGAACTAAATGTTACATCAAGATAGAATAGAAAATTATTCCAAGTTGAGAAGGGAAGCAATTTTATTGACTTGACACATAAAGAACAAAATTCATGAGAAAACTAGTATAAACCCTTTTATGATAAAGAAGAATACCTAAGGTGTGGGCATATATATTTGAAAAAAAGATTATCATGCATTGTACAAGACCATACATAATTTATGTGATTAAGGTCTTAAGTAAGTTTAAATATAATCCTAGTTATCTCTTTGGAATATTGATACTAGTTGAATATTAGATTCTCATAGAGGATGGGCATGTATCATCAGTGGTACCACAATATCTTGAGATTTCAAGAAATATATTTGAAGAGAATATTCATTATAGATTCAAAGTTTATAACATTAGCGGTTGTTGGCAAAGAAGTACTTTGATTTAGGAATTCATTATATAAAACATTTATGGCCTAAGCCAATGCGTGTGATATATTTGCATTGTGAAAGTGAAGTTATACTTTCAAGTGCATACAATGGTATGCATAATGGTTATTTCAGACATTTTGGTCCGAGGGACTCATAAATTGAGTATGTTTCAATCGAAAGGAAATCTCTTTTAAAGAGCTTTGCAAAGAAATATTTGAAGTTATCCAAGATATGAGAAAGCCTATAAATTAGGTTGATTATGGTGGGAACCCAACCTACATTTTAGTTTAATGGGAAAAACAAGCCATAGAAGTCAAACGTATACACTAAACATAGAGATACTAATATCTCTAATCCATCCACAACTAGTGCATATATGCATGGATAAGGTAGAGTGCGTATTACTACTCTTAATTGATCTATATATCTATAGAGGAGTGTTAGTCATGCAAATACACTTCAGGTGTACTCATCTATGCAAGTGTGGTTGCTTCCTATGAGACCTTATACTTAGTCTATTAGAGCACTTACTAAATTAGGATAAGAGTACAAGACTATTAATGTGTTGGATATATTTGAACATTAGTTCAAAACAACGATTACTAAGCACCTAGAAAAACTTTGATATATTTGGCCTAAGTGAAGGTTCAAGTCAATGTACACCTTCATTTATACACAATTTTCCACCTATCCAGAAGTGTATTCAGTTTTTCATTTGCATAACTTTCAAAATAATGAGGAATTGATGGATATTTTTTAAAGTTTGTAAGTTCAAACGATCCAAAATAACTTGAATGATCGATAACTTTTTTAAATGATGAAGTTTCACAGAGAAAAGAATGCATTCTGAAAATGCATTTTTTGATCAATTGAAAATATTTGTGATAGATCAAATTGTCCGAAATGGAAAAAAAAATAGAATGTTGTGGAAAATAGAGATTCATTCATGGAAAAATGTGTAAAGGTATCCAAAGTGTCTACAAACATTTATACATGATTGTTCAATGCAAAAGGTGTCTTGGATGTCTTAAATACATCTAAAAATGTCTTTATTGATTTTATAAATAAATGAAACTTTTGAAACGTAAGAAAAGTGAAGTTTCATCTCTTTCCATTACTTTCTCTCTTTTCTCATTAAATCTCTGCAAATCCCCTAAATTATCAATGTCTACACTTCTGGATAATAGTATCAAGTGTTAAGGGTTGATCTTACGGTGCTGCAAACCGATGATCAATAATATAACCTATTGGTTGGGCCCGTTTTACCCTAGAGATGAATTTGTTAACTTGTTGTAGTCTTTGTATCTTCCTTTAAGAACATAAAAGAGAGTGAATATCGTCTTAAGGAAAGCGTGATCTGTGACTTGGGCATTGTCATCACTTCTTTGTTATACTTTTTTTCTAACATTTGAGTTGAAGACATGAATTACTATAAACATACCCTATTCATGGCCCTACAACGATTGTTTGGTAACAAAGGAAGGTTGAACAAATGCTATGAATAATGATATCTTTGTAGAAAGATCTTCAAGTGATTTTGTGCCAGTTAGAATACCCCTCCCCATTCCCTCCAATATTTAGATTACCATAAAACAAATTGCGTTCAATGCATTTAATTGATATTATGTGCAAAACGTGGGATAGATGGAAATGTTATAAATAACATTTTATTTATTTACAAGTGTTTAGATATAGAGGTAGGATTGGCCAGTCAGATGTTGCCTAGTACAGGGCTATTAACGTTTTTCTCCAAGCCAACTGGAATAGCTTTTAAAAACCCTTCTTTCCTTTTCTTTTAATACTTGTGAAACTATTCTGGATTGAGAAAAAGATTTGCTATGGCTTTTTGTAGCATAAACAAAAATCATGGATCTATTATTAGCGTGATTAGTTGTAGCAAATTTTTCTGGAGATTTTTGTAGCATGAAAAACATCGTTTTTTTTTTTTTTTTTTTGTCTTTTAGCTTCAGGTTTTTTTTCCTTTTAACATAGGATTTTTTTTTTCGTGATTTTCTTATTCATGATACAAATGATCATTTGGCCTTTTATTAACATTGGTTTTTCTATCTTTTAAAACATTGGTTTTTTTTGTTTTTTGGCATTTTGTATTTCTTTTGTTCATTCTACAAAGGAAGAAAATGTTCTACTCTCAAAAATTGTCTACTCCCCTTCTCCCATACACAAAGGCAGGGTGTTTAGGGTTAAAATTGTTTAAAAAAAAAAAAAAACGTGTCAACCTTTGTGTCTTAGAGAACACGAGTAGACAATTTTTGGGAGTAGAACATTGTTCCCTTCTACAAATTGCAAAATAGAAAAATTTGCAACAACAAATCTTTTATTGACAGTTTTAACTTTTTAGCCATGTGTCTTAAAAGGAAGAGAAGATCTATAAAGCTGCAAACACTAGATCATCTCCTCTTTGAATGAGAAAATCTTGTCTTGATTTTGTAATTATGTTTATACCTTATACAACATGTACCTACCATGTATACACAGGTTTGACAGTTTTAACTTTTTAGCCCTATGGCCCATGGGAAGAGAAGACATAACCATAAAGTTGCAAACACTAGATCATCTCCTCTTTTTACAAGAAAATCTTTTCTTGATTCTATAATTATGTTTGTACCTTGTACAACATGTACCTACCTTGTATAGACAACTTTGAATCATTTCCTTTCTCACTTGAGACGTATTACATCAGTACAAATCTAGCATGGAACACAATGCATGTTAAGGGTACTTTGGTAAATACATATGTTGGTACTTATCTACTATATATTTACTATAATACCCTTCAATAACCCTGTGTATTAATCAACAACCTTTTATCAAGCATTCATGTCACATGTTGATTGGTTGATGCATGTTCAATTAGACTTGACATGATTTGAGATCTATATAGACTATACACAATTGCTTTAAAAAAAAATTTTGTACAAACCTTAATAGGTGATGTAGACTACAATAGGAGGTTGGAATTTCCATCCTTCCCAAATTTAGACATAAAAAGTGTGTTTGGCGAAACTAAGAACAAATGAACCATGAGAGTCCTGAAAAATAAATAAATAAAACAAAAAGAAATTATTAGGGAAAATATACATCATAGTTCCAACTTCATATTAGTTTATAAAAAAGGATTCCATCCTCCCATTGGTGTTCAAATAATTTACCTAAAATGCTAGACCTTATTAAAACCATTTTTTTTCGTCATTAGAAC